>JAPUBX010002300.1:0-10368 GCA_028672205.1 Proteocephalus fallax | reverse complement strand
CAAAATCGTGCCTTAAATCTGGACTTTTGTTTGTTACCTTTCATCATCGTATGTGTCTGCATGATAATAAAGTTATGGATGAAACGCGGCTTTGGGTTGTTTATCTATCGTTGATACGACTGTTTTATTTACTACAAAAGTTGCGAAGGACATGAGTGTTGAAATTCAAATCCTGATCATACTAGAGAATAAACCAGCTAAATAGGCGTTCGTCATTACGTTTATTGGGAATATGGCAACATGGAGTTTCCCCATAGACACCTGAGGTGGCCTGACTCGGTAGTCGGCCCACACCAACAGAGCCCCCATGCGATATTGCCTGTCATGTCTAGACAACCTACCTGCGGTAATATCGACGTCGTGAAAAAATTACTTAGAACAACTATGGAACTTTGCGTTGGCTTGTTTCTTGTAGTAATTTTTAAAGAAAGATCATCTATCTAGCAAGACATAATGTGAAGAAGATATACACGATTGACGTACTTGTAAAAGGTAGCGATTGCTTGTCTTTGGTTTACCTATAACAACGTACGATAATACTTACGGTGGCGCGTGTCGGAGGACGGGCATAAATGAGCCGGAGTGCTCTCGGCCGCGGTAAGAACGTCTCATCTGTCCTCCCTCACGGTTCGATATATGTATTGATGGTCGAGGCTCAAATTCGTGATATTTTCTTCACTTGATTCGCCCCGTACTGGGACGATTGATAAATCTCAAACAAACCACCATACAGACCGGTTAACGAATGACGCGCCACTTTCGTTATCAACACATCTCAAACAAGCAATGACCACACAGAAAAGTGAAGACATGAATTTCGTAGTTATCGTTCACTGCATCTACAGTACTGTGTGGGTAAATTTAAATATGATGCAAACAGGTAGTCTCGGAGGTCGGCGATTTGAACATGGTGTGATAATTCATGGCGTAGGAAGGCTAAAAAAGACCTAATTGACCATGCATAATGATTATAAGAGAGCCCTGTAAAATGCTTATTTATTCGAAACTAAATGCGAATTTACATGTATTACAGATGGTAATGCAATTTATTTTCTATAAAATCAGTAATTCTGTTGTGATGTCGGAAGATGATGTACATTGTGCTTTCAATTTCTCACAGTTGGTATTGTGACAGCCTTCTTATCGGAGTTTTCGAAACCAGGGTCTCTTCTAGGGGGCATTTTTATTCCAACAGGCGAGAGAAGGAGTCGTTAATGTAGAAATAGGTATATATATATACGTAGATGGGATGTTATAATCGTAAGATGTAGATTTGACAAATGGAGAGGAATGACCGGTAAGTAAGTTCAGAATGGTGAAGGAGGACGTTGAGTTGGTTCTGGGATTTCTGAATGAAGATCCGCAACTCACACGCTGTGAGGTGGGTAACGTCGCGGGCGTAGGCCGGTGTGTCCAAAAGTGCGCGCCCTCCTATAAGGTAAAGTAAGCATATTAAAACAAGGGGTTGTTACAGTATCGTGTAACGCCCCGGTGTTTTACCAGAAAATAGCGCGGGATATATTTTTACCCTAAGTCTATATAACCTCTCCATCCATTTATAACTGTTTGCATCATTATATCTATTCCTTTCATTTCAATGCGTCTCCTCATTATGGCTGCCTGGGATGTGTTTCCATGTTCTACGATTACCGTTACAAAACCCCCAGCGAAGGTCTAATATTTCTTAGGTCAGAATCCCACAATTGGAACAGCGTCACATTGGTGTCAGAAGTAACGAACCTTGCGTCACACACGACTGCCTCGACCATTTCCTCAAATGCTTGGTATAACGTCTACGTTTCCTATGGACATCCGGCTCTGTGACAACTTCTTTGATGCAAACGTGCATCAGCTGACGCTTCCATGTCCCAACTCATTTCGGAACTGATCTTACCCTCGCCTATCACCAAGACCATCCTCTCCATTAGCACTGAGGACAGTGCTACACCTAAGAGGGGGGTATGTAACGCCCCGGTGTTTTACCAGTTCATAGCGCGGGATATGAAGGACACACAATGTCAACTGCGCGCCAATATGACGCCATCCTGTGTCAACCACCTTTAGACGGGGTGGCCGTTTTCTATGACGGTGAAGATTGCAATCTTGTTGATCTAGAGTGAGACCAAACACTCTCCCCTCCAATACAGGATGCCTCACACTGGATTTCACAACGACACAGCCGCCTTTATCCACAGTCGCCGAGACTAGAGCAACTTCCTCCCTTTCCAAACCAGCATAGTAGTTTTCCCGTTATGAAGACCCATCCCATTTTTACCCTAAGTCTATATTACCTCTCCATCCATCTATAACTGTTTGCATCATTATATTAATTCCTTTCATTTCCATGCGTCTCCTCATTATGGCTGCCTAGGATGTGTATCCATGTTCTACGATTACCGTTACAAAACCCCCAGCGAAGGTCTAATATTGCTTAGGTCAGAATCCCACAATTGGAACAGCGTCAAAGTATTTCGAACAAGAGGAGAACATGATATCCAATTATTTCCATAAACCTAAAATTATATTTTCCAGCTAATATTCACCCTCTGTATGCATTTAAATGGTTCCAAATCACTGACATTTAATGTGTCGCATGCTCAGGGCTATATGTGCCTGAGTCTTCTCAACCTTTTTATAAAACATTAATTATTATTAGTCACCGTCAGCTGTATATATTATTTATTCGTGGCTCAAAGTCCTGGTGTTTTCTCCGCTTGTTTAGTCGCGGATAGCACACGCAAACAGACACCACACATACTGAAAAAGTAGAGGCGTTTATTTAACCGTTTTATTTCGGTATTTGATACAGATTCCTGTGTAAACACCGTAATATTTTTATTATGTAGTTTAATCTCTTTTCTGATTTCTACCACAATGGCATCAATGACTTATTTTATATATTGTCAATAAATTAGATCGCCGAAATTAATTATAAACCTCGGGTGTATTAGCAAGAATTACCATTGTTCTATTCATCTTCATTTAGGTCTGATCAACATGTGGTATCGCAAGAGTTTAGTCTTACGAATTTTAACTATCCTTTGTCTTCTCCTGTCACTGGTTTACATATTTATCACCTTCGTATACCTTCGCCCTGGGGTGTGGATTTCTGAAGGTATACATATATTTTGTCATAATACATTGAAGAGTAATGTTTCAAAATATAGGTTTATGACAAGTTGTATGTATGTAACAAGTTGTCTATGAGCCTTAGGGAAAACGTTAAAATTAATTATATTTGTTTCAGGCCCGCAATTATTCACTTCTTCGTTAATCGTTGGTCTAGGTTTGTCGTTATCCGCGTACAAGCATGGTGTGCAGCCAATTCGTAGAGTATTGCCTTCGGAAGATAAATTGGTTTCGGATTACTACGAGATGCTACGCATCCACGGCTCTATAAAGAATGAAATCCTACGATTAGAAGAGAAGCACCATTCGCTGAAGAAATCTGCAACCGATCTTGAGACAAAAGTTGCCATCCTGCGGGATGAGGTCATTATTGCTAAACGAGATCTACTTCGAACCAAGGTAATTATTTATATATTACAACATTGTGTCTCCTGTCTGCAATTGGTGATATCTAGACTGCATCTCTATATTAATTTGTTTTCTTTAAGGCAACAGCGGCTTCTTACGAGAAGGTGTCGGTTGCGGCCGCTGCAGCAGCCTTTCGTGCGCCACTGGGTCTTCTTGTACCGCCTTCAAATCTTCTCCTCCTTCCAACTCCTCCATCAGCCCCAATCAATTGTCGCATGTCCAACTGTTTCAATTTTACCGCCTGTCCGCCAATCTCGCACCTGCGTGTCTGCACGAGTGTCCTGGAAGTCATAAACGACAGCTACAAAAACAATCCCTGGCGCCGAGCTCTCCTGAGGTCCCCGCATTTCACTCCCAATTGTTCCGCAGCCTGTGTACAAGTTGTTTTCTCTCCTCGGGACTGTTCATCCAGCGTCACGGGTCCATCCTGTCTCTATATAGGCGACGAAAACACAACGGAGATCCCGTTTGCGCGGGCTAGCAGTGTGGAACAGCTACAGCGACCGGGGTTCGATTTTCTCCTGATGGAATCAGCTGATGGAGCTCCTCAGTCCCTGCCAGTGATTGCCCGTCGCAATTCCACGTGGCTGCTTGGCTCCTCGCTGGGTTGCCCGAGTGGTCGCTGCCCTGACAAACTA
This sequence comes from Proteocephalus fallax, assembly GCA_028672205.1. Taxonomy (NCBI): domain Eukaryota; kingdom Metazoa; phylum Platyhelminthes; class Cestoda; order Proteocephalidea; family Proteocephalidae; genus Proteocephalus; species Proteocephalus fallax. Next base: position 6,193 of record JAPUBX010002300.1, on the reverse strand, counting down.
GTACTTGAAGATTTCCTGAAGGCTGTGGAGGTCGGTGGAAAAGCGGTGCATGTGAAGATGAGCATCACTGACTGCCCGAGAGAGGGATTCCTCCCGGACGTCGAATCCTCCGAATGGGTGCCGTGTGCTGATTCAAATAAGGTAACTGAGTTAATGCTGCTTTATTTGTTATATTAATTAATCTGAACGAAAATTATGTTACGACCATGCCCAACATCTGCCCTTACGTTTCTGGGGCGAGCGAGCGAGGGCGCTCGGTGTTTGGTGTTTTAACTCCAATTTGTTGTTGCCCGTAGATCCTCGCCAACTCCTCCTTCTGTCTTGTGGTGGATACGCTGAAGGACAATTCAGACCAATTGCCGTCCAAAATTGAGCGTCAGCTGGTCGCATGTCTCGCGAACGGTGCCATCCCCGTCTTCGTGTCGGCCAACGCAAGAGCCGCCTCCCTATTTCCCCTCTGGGAGGTTCTGGAGCCTCTGTGGCGCCGCTCTGTGATCTTCTTGCAGCGCGCGCGGCTCCCCTATCTGCTACACCTCCTCAGCTCAATCTCCACCAACACTCGGTTCGAGATGCATCGCCAGGTTGGTGTGTGTATTGTGTCTTAACACGCATGCTCGCTCCTGATTTAAGTCCTCGGATTGGAGGTTGGGTTGTGTTTCACCTGGGCTTCGCGATATTTGCTGCTCGCGTGGGTGTAATTTGGCTGGCCTGAGGATGAACCGGCTTCATGTGCGTCCCTGATTGCAGCTGCCCATACACGGCGGTCGGAGGCGACCCAGCGCCCTGTTCTGGTTCTAGAGGCGCACTCCGTTGACAGATAGGAGGCACAACCCATTCACATTGTTTTGTAATTTTGGCGGCTTCAGAGTTGCAATGGCTACGAACTGCGAACGCCACCCGTGCAATATCCCCAATGGACTCCTAGGAAACATCATCAATGGAGCCGGCTGGATCCCTCCACCCCCAGAAGACGAGGCGATGCTATTATCATGCCCGCATTCCACCCTCTGCCCCTTCTCCCCTTCAGGGTCGTATATTATGGCAACGCCACCTCAGCACCCGAGAGGCCCAACTGGCGACGCTTTTCCTGACGCTGAGCCATCGCCTCGGTCTCCCCCAACCCCCGGCGCCCCTTACCCCCTCCGTGGCCGTCTTCGCCTCCGGCTCTCTCCACCCCCCCGAGGGCTACGCCCCCCGACACCAGGTTCTCGCTCAAGTGGACGTCGAGGAAATTTTGGGACCTTTGGGGCCCTCCGTGGACTCAGTTCCGACGGCGGCGGCGGCGTCAGCTGCTACTTCGGTCCAAGACCTCGTGGATCCTTTCTGGTCGCACGGGAGCACCCCGTGGTCGCAGCCGTTGTTGCCTGTCGAATTCCAGTTTCTACAGAAAGGTTAGCTTGACCGAAATTAGCTTTGCTGCGTTTGGGAGGAATCCGTTTTTCGAGGCCCCGAAAATCAATACTAAGCCGCCAATTGCTAAGTGAATTTTAGGTTTCTGTATTTCGCTTATTTAATTTCTTCGCCATCGTTTTTTTATGAGTGGCGGGGTTATTGGTGTTGCATAACAATGATAATTGTATTAGCTTTACTAAGTCCACGAATACCAAAACCTTCTGAAATAAAGTTTGGCATTACTTTATGCAATTATGCTGATCCTGGCCACACGTTTCTGTGGCTCAGCTAACCCCTTTATCTGCTTGTATTGATGAATTGATGTTTACTTACACCAAAATCCAGGCAATTCTATCGAAATACGTAACTTAAGTATACTCATTTAAACGCTAACTCCGCCCACGCGTTGCTGTCGTTACGCCTACTGTGTGTGCAGTTTTCCTCGTGATCTACCGAATCTGCACACCCACCTACAGGTATCCCCCATGATATATTTAACCCGGTGTAATTTAGGGGTCCGATGTGACCTCAACCGTACACTCAATCCGTTTAGACGCATGAGCTGGTTGATCGTTTTGCAAAATTGCGTGCAAGCAATATTTATTAGTTCCCAATTGGTCTGATTTATCCACGCAAATCCTACAATGCCTCAAGCGAGATTGCCTAATTTTATCGTAAATGCTTTAGCTTAGACATATTTAATTAAAAGGACTTAAAGATGTCACCTGTGTTCAGAGCCTGTGACTGTTATGTGATCTTAACCGCATACGTCCAACGCGAGTAAAATGGTATACCTCTAGGGTTTGAATTAGCTTCCTTGTAAATTGGCCTCGTTATAATTTCGTTTATTCATGTAAACCTATTCTATGCATATTATCGCCACTTCCTTTAACAATTTAGTTTTTTTGGAAATTTTAACGCTGAATGTTTAGATCCTCGTGGCCTTAATAACGCGAGTATCAATATTTTATTTATTTAAGTCCTCGTCAATCTTGTCTGTTCCCGAGCTGGGGCTGATATGCCCGACCATAGCCGCACAGGTTCAGCTGGAGGGCACATGCTTTTGCAAAGACACCAAGAGCCTGTCTTGCGGGCGGGCAAACTTTGGGTGGTCAAATGGACGCGCGTACGAGTGCGGGCTGTGTGTGTTTGAGCTCTTTTCCTGGCGCCGCGGAACCCCCATTCAAGGGGACGGGCTTTTCGCTACTACTGGTTGTGCCGAAATTTCACGGCTATCGGACAAACACCGGCAGCTGTATAAGGGAACGTACATTTTTCAATTTCAACTAGACGATTTGGTTGTCACGGGCTATTTCCAACACTCCGAAACGGTTAAACACGAATATCTACTGCGTTACTCTGTTCTCCAACCGGCCTACACTCGACAACCCTTTGATGGTGACACCTCATATAGTGGTCAATTCCGCTGCAGCGTCCCGACTCGCGGTGGACAGTTTCGGGGAATCGCGCCTGAAGGTCGATCGCGGCATTGATTTATCCTAACAAACCCTGTGCAACTTAATATTCCAGAATCCAGTCTCGACTTCAGACCCATCAACCATACGATGAACCTGGCTGGCGTTGAATTCCTGATGGACCTGGGTGGAATGACCCCCTACGAACAGTTTACAAGTACGCCACGTCTCCCTTGTGTGCTCAATAGCCGGTATCGATTCCGTTTTCCAGTAGTGGGTGATTGCACCAAATTATTTCCGCAATAATCATAGACAGATTACCGTAGGATGATCTTCATGGTAAACCCGCTTGAAGCCGGTTTATCCTCTAGTGGGAGATAGCTGCCCAATTTGGATTTTGCCCTTCGGTTATCTACTTATAGCTTCTGGAGACCTTGATAGGGATCGTTCGAAGGATTTTCAATCACTGCCCTTTTCACCTTATTGGTGAAGCACTAATCCTACCTGCATCCCCTTCCTCGCAGTTGTGGTGCTCACCTATGCGCGGGAATCGGTTCTCATGATTCAACTAGAGAGCTTTTCCGACCTGGCCTACCTCCACTCTATCGTCGTAGTTTGGAACAATCCCGTGTCGCCCTCCGGTCGCTTGATGTGGCCCAAACTGCACGTGCCCATCTACGTAAGTACTTCCCCCAGCCACCCCCCCCCATCCCCTCTTTCTAGAGTATTCCTCCGCAATTACTCGAAAGGAAGCGCACAATGGTCACATCGGAAGGTCTGTCGATCTCCGTTTAACGACATAGTTTGGCAACAAGAGAAGCTGTCAGGTTGCTGTGGCATAGTAGAACGAATGGGTGCGCCGCATTAGTTGAAAAAATGCAGTGGCGTGACGTCTGGGCCCAGTGCACCCAGTGACTGTACACGTGCCCGTTTGGCTCGCCGTCATGTACCTTCCGCTTTTCTGTGTTAATTCGTGTGTTTTTTGGTTTGCTTGCTTGCTTGCTCTGTGGACTTATCTCTTGCTAGAAGATGAGCCATCGCCAATGGATTTCGCGGTTAACTTAATTAATGTGTAGCATCGCCCAGCTTTTAATAGAGACTGGGAGCACCCCTAGCCTTGGCACAAGGCGACAGAGAATCTCCCCTTTCTGGCTGTTGAATCTTGGAGTAGATCTCCTCTTCCACTTGGGTGTAGCAGTCAGCACCATCGCTCTGTTAGTGAGGGACCTGAGTTCGACTCCCAGCTCAGGCAACCACGGGTGACACTGGGGACGCTGCCGTCTGTACGGATATTCCCGAGAACAGTCATGGCAAACACCCGTGAAGCAGCCGGGTTATCAACCCGCCTTAGCCGCCATTTCAAGTGTTGGCATGTTTTAGTAAGCGACATAAGTCATTACACATCCTAATGTGTCGCTTCCTTCTTTGCAGGTCGTTCAAGGGGGCAAAAATAGTCTGAACAACCGATTCAAGCCCTTCGACGTAATAAAAACGGAGGCTATCCTTTTACTTGATGACGATGTCTCTCTTCGACACGATGAGATTGCCATTGCTTTTAGGTAAGTTCTTTCGTTGTGCAAGTTGGCTCCTTTTCTCAAGCGTCGTTGTCCATTACACACGATAGTCCTTGCGTGGCAAGTTGGAAAACGGTTCTGGGTCGATGACCTTCAGACGTGGGGTTAGCAAACGTGACCACAGTTGAACTGCATATAGCAGGAGAGCCGCACCTGGGAAATATTCCTATTAAAATTGGTAGTTATAGCAACATTGGGGCTCTAAAATTAATCCTCCAGCAAATGACGTGTTTTGGTCGATTTAGACGCGTTTCTAGGGTTGAGGCCACCCTTACGGCTTTTTGGTTGCAGAGTATGGCGTGAAAATCGCGATAGGCTCGTCGGCTTTCCTGCTCGCGGACACTTCTGGTCGCCCATCTCCAATTCCTGGAGCTACAATTCCGGTTATGCCTGCGAATACTCCATGATTCTCACGGGCGCCGCCTTTATACACAAGGTAGGTCGTGGTTGATTGCATCTTCGTACATCCTGCACCGCGTTATTGCTCCTACCTCTGACACAGAGGGAATGCGCGAATGGAGTCCCCCGGAGACTCTCCTGGCTCATGAGGAACTGGGGATCCCGGGCCTCGCTGTCATGAAATTAATCGAAGAGAAACGAGCTACCTTGAGCCACCCAGATACTCTGGCACTACCACAGCATTGCAGCTATCTCGTAGCACCATTTTTCCTGAAAACTGTTCGGTCCTCTATCTGTTTGTGAGCATGCATGTTCGTGCCTTCTTTGAGAAGAATAATTGACGATAACTTTACCATAACAATTTAATCTCAACAATATCGGCTAATTCTTAGCGCTCTCCGTCCAAATCAAGTGTGCGACTTAGTAGCCTTTTTGATTTCTTGCTTGGTTTAGTATTACTTCCATGCCTATTCTACCGAGATGGCTTCTGAGATTCGTGCCATCGTTGATGAAAATACCAATTGTGAGGATATCGCCATGAACTTTCTAGTGTCCCACATTACTCGGAAACCTCCAATCAAGGTACGTATAAAAAACGCCTCAAAAGTAGGATTTTCAACCTTGTGTCATCCCTAATCTGGGTTGTAAAACCCGATAGATGGACTGCTTCCCATCTGTGGCTGTCTTTTAGGTAACAACACGCTGGTCCTTCCCGTGTCCGCGATGTCAAGGCTCACTATACAATCGAACGAACCACAAACACTTCCGCTCCGACTGCATCAACCGTTTTGAGCGGATTTATGGTTACAATCCATTAATCTATACACAGTATCGAGCAGACTCAGTACTATTCAAGACAGTTATTCCACATAATATGAAAAAGTGCTTTAAATACGTATAGATGCTCCGCCCTCCTTTATGTTAGGCTTCCGTTGCTGCTCCTTACAAAATCGTGCCTTAAATCTGGACTTTTGTTTGTTACCTTTCATCATCGTATGTGTCTGCATGATAATAAAGTTATGGATGAAACGCGGCTTTGGGTTGTTTATCTATCGTTGATACGACTGTTTTATTTACTACAAAAGTTGTGAAGGACATGAGTGTTGAAATTCAAATCCTGATCATACTAGAGAATAAACCAGCTAAATGGGCGTTCGTCATTACGTTTATTGGGAATATGGTAACATGGAGTGTCCCCATAGACACCTGAGGTGGCCTGACTCGGTAGTCGGCCCACACCAACAGAGCCCCCATGCGATATTGCCTGTCATGTCTAGACAACCTACCTGCGGTAATATCGACGTCGTGAAAAAATTACTTAGAACAACTATGGAACTTTGCGTTGGCTTGTTTCTTGTAGTAATTTTTAAAGAAAGATCATCTATCTAGCAAGACATAATGTGAAGAAGATAT
>JAPUBX010002299.1:0-27133 GCA_028672205.1 Proteocephalus fallax | reverse complement strand
TCATTTTGACAGTTTTTTTGATTTACGTTTTCGGCCTTGTTTCTTTGCGAATCGCCTACGACATTTGGGAATTGTTGATAGATGATATTGTAAACGCTGAAACCAAATACTCTTTTGTGTGGCCCTTTCGCCAACAGTCTACAGAAAAGGGCCACGAAGAACTTATTCTGGAATACGAGGGGACAAATGAATCGAACACATTTCATGAGTTAACGGTTTTCGACAGTTTAGTCAAACTGAGCGGCGCTCGTGGTGATTTCTTGACCTTTGACGACCTGGTGAAACTGCCAGATTCCCAATGGAAACGGCCAGTGCCCAGACAGGCCTATCTGGTTCATAGACAGCCACTCGATTTGGTGGAAACCGTCGCCAATTTGATGAGTGGATAACGCATCGCTATAATGAGCATGTAACCGCATTTTCCCAAGCAAACATCTTTAGCAATTATGGCATATATCCAATGTAGCGCCTTTATGGGCAAGTCCTTATCTCAACCCGAGTTCGGTGTCTTTTGTTAGCTCTATCGAAGTTAAGGAATATCGGTATTCACAAAAATGTTTCTGGAGAATCATTTTTTATAGACACATATGTCAATAGGCCTAACTAGATAGGCTTCATAGGTTGAATAAAACACGTTTCACAATTTAGGATCCTGTATTCAAAAAACCACTGCGTTTCCATAACGTCAGCAAGAAGGTTTGCACTGCGAACAGGACGTCTGAGTTCAATGTAATCTTTGTCGTCAAGATTGGTGTGGCAAAGTTCGAGTGTCGTAAGCTATTGCGCGACGTATTCCTCCGATTTAACGATGCCACTGAACGGATTTATAAAAGTGAAAACAACAAGAATATGATGCTCGGTTTGGTATTTACCATTGGTCAGCCGGCGATTCAAGACAACAGGGCACCTTTGAAATCTCCAGCCCCATGGCGATCGCAGGCATGAAACGAGCTGCCATGACGTTCCGTAGCGAGTCCAGGCGTCCAGAGCGACGCAGCCTGACACCTGAGAGTTTCTGTCTGCATGCTCTCCTCCTAACTGCGAAGTCAGTTTCACCGATCGCGTCCGAACTGGCCGCGTATCTTTAGATGAAAAGAATGGCCGAATTTAATTAATGGATTAAAAGATCAGTTATTCTTCAGCTGGTTTTTGGGTCAAGTAAAAGAATAATTTAAAGAATGGACCTCCTTACATTCCATCCGGTAGACCGCTGATTTAGACACTACTCTTGATGATTCATTGCGCATACGCGCGCACTCCGAACTCTACTCATCCATTGGGTGCACGTGGTAGCGTCGGTCAATGATCTATCCAAGGTCAAAAAGCCAATTAACGTGAGTTTAATGTGAATTTAAATCTTACGTTTTGGTGTGCAGCCAACCCACGTCTCCGAAAACGGGCAAGTTAGCGTCTTAAACGTCAACAAGGATCTACAAATTTACTTCATGCTCTAAGAATTATAAAGCAAGGCACGCGACAATGTCCAAAGTTCACAGAACCCATAAAAAATTTAGTCTGATGTCCTTTATCACAAATATGCAAATGTAAACTGCAACAATTTTACTCGCCTGGGTCTAAGTGAAGTGAAATTCTACAGACTTGAGAAACAGTTGGCCTTGTAGCCCGGTTACCGGATGAATCCATGTTTGGATTTTACGGGGTCAACGTGAGAAAAAGCCAGAAAGCACACATTTGACCTTCAAAGATCCACCACGATGTGTTACTTCTTGAACACGTTTGGGGAAATCTTTAAAACATCTCACTGGATACAATAATTCAATACAAATTTTGTTTGCTATTAGCACATAGGAAAATTTAGGATCGAACGTCTTCACACAGTTAGTATAAGTAGAAGTTGTAGGAGGGTTTGACTTATCGAACTTCTACGTTCGCAAGTTCAGGAGACTTGGTTTAAGCTCTAGTCGTATAGAAAACTTTTCCCAGGCCTGTCTTATACCCCTTATTGTATACTATTCCCCCGTTAAATTTTCTGGCAGACTTTTAAAACCTCTGTAGGCTGTTTTGAAATAATCTAGTTTGTTTAGTGGGCTGCCTATGCTCTCCATTCAAGAGATCATCGTTTGACGCGACTGCAATAGTTGTTCACTAATCGCTGCTCGGATTTAAAGTGACCCATCCCATCCCAACTTTTCAAGTTTATCTTCGGACCGATTTCATTTGGAATATGTCCGTTTAACCAGTTCGTCATAGCTCAACGAATCACCACTGGAACAGGTCAGCTTGACGAAATCGCCGGAAAAGGTATCTCACAAAGCGTTCACTATTCATTCGTCGGCTTGTTTCAAGAATCAGTTTTTCGTAACCCTCTCCGGTCAAAACCTGGCGTAAAGTTCAATCGAAAGGGTGGAAAAAGAGAATTCTTTGTAACTGAAATTTTAGACTGAAGTAAAAGATATGGCATGCGTGCTGACACCCAAATAAATATAATTATAATAAAAACGCTTTATTTATGTGAATAATATTTATATAAGGCTCAGCAAATTGGACACATCTTTTACTTCAATCTCGATGTTCACCGATTCCGGGTTTGAATGAATAATTTAACAACCATCACTGAACCCTCACGGTGAGCGGCTTTCAGGCCCAAACCGCTAACATGACCTAAACAGCACAGCACGTTGCTTAACGCTGATTGGCGGCAATCATGCACGCATATGTGAGAGGACACAACGCTCGACTTAACATACAATTTCACTGATCCTGTGAAGATACAATGAGAATACAATGTCGGTGATTCACGGAGACGGTTCATTTTGATAGTTTATCTGATGTGCGTCTTAGGCTTAGTTTCTTTTTGGAGTGCCTTCGACTTTCGACAATTGTGGATAGAAGATATTTTGAACATCGAAACAAACTACTCTTTTGTGTGGCCCTTTCGCAGACAGTTGACAGAAAATGGCCACGAAGAACTGATTCTAGAATACAAGCGGACAAATGTATCGAACACGCATACTAAGTTAACGGTTCCCGACAGACTCGCAAAGCCAAACTGTGCTCGTTGTGATTCCGTGACCTCTGACGACCTAATGAAACAGCCAGATTCTTAATGGAAACGGCCAGTGCCCAGACCGGCCTGTCTGGTTTACAGACAGTCACTCGATTTTGTCGAATCCTTCGACAATTTGATAAGTCGAAAACACCTCGGCGTCCAGTTATTCTTCAGCTGGTGTCTGGGTCAAGTTAGAGAATAATTTCAAGAATGTACCTGCTCACATTCAATCCGGTAGGCCGCTGATATCGACACCACTCACGATGAGTCATTGCACATACGCGCGAACTCCGAACTCTACTCATCTATTGGGTGCACGTGGTAGCGTCGGTCAATTATCTATCCAAGGTCAAGAAGCCAATTAACGTGAGTTTAATGTTAATTTAAATCTTACGTTTTTGGTGTGAAGCCAACCCATGTCCCCGAAAACGGGCTAGTTAGCCTCCTAAACGTAAACAAGGCTCTACGAATTGACTTCATGATTTAAAAATTATAAAGCAAGGCACGCGACAATGTTCAAAGTGCACAGAACCCATCGTAAATTTCGTCTGATGTTCTTTCTATAAACTCACGAATCAAATTGGTTAAATAAATAATGAGTATGATTATTGTGGCAGTCTATTGGGTTTATGAAGACGTTACATTTTGTCACAAATATACACACTTCTTAGTACTTTAATTTTCACCAAAACGCCAGCAAAGCTAACAAGTGAATTCAGTCTGCCAAATCTTATCATGAACACCCTGGTGTGACAGAGTCTGACGGATTAAGCTACCAGACTGAATAAAACGCAAAGGCAGTGTTCTGTGCGGTGTGGTTGCGTGATATTTCGAGCGCGTTCACACGATAAGGTAATGACGCCTTCTCTCTATGCCAATGCCCCTTTTAATGGCAAAATTGGCATAAGGGTTAAACGATTGCAACATTTGCATTGCTGCAAATTTACTCGTCTGGGTCTTAGTTAAGTGAAATTCTACAGACTTGAGAAACAGTTGACCTTGTAGCCCGGTTACCGGGTGAATCCATGTTTGAACTTTACGGGGTCAAAGCGAGAAAAAGCCAAAAAGCAACCATTTGACCTCCAAAGATCCACCACGATTTTGTAGCAATCTTGAAAACATCTCGCTGGATAAAATAATTCAATGCCTATTTTGTTCGGAATTAGCAGAATCTCGATGTCACATAGGGAAATTTCGGATCGAACATCTAAACACAGTTAGTATTAGTAGAAGTTGTAGAAGTAGTTGCTGTAGTTGAATTATTATTAGTTCAGGTTTGGATTATGACGCGTTGAAATCCCTGGTTAAAAAAATCAGTTAACAATCGAAGAATTTGACTAGAAACTAACATACGCATGGTCCACCGTGATGATTACGCTTTAAACGTATTAGACAGAATTGGATAAGCGCGTATACTTTTGTTGTCAAGACAAATAATTTGTTACCGGAGACGACAAGCGGATCTTAAACGACAACGTTAGTAGACAAAATAATGGTTGTCTTAAAATCATTTTGTCAAATGCACGATTGCTTTATAAGTACCCCAATAATCAAATTGGCGAACGTTTAAACCAAATCGAGTTGCTGTCTATGAACCAGATAGGCCTGCAAGGTCGTCAAAGGTCAAGGAATCACAACAAGCGCCGCACAGTTTGACTAGACTATCGGAAACCGTTAACTCATGAAATGTGTTCGATTAATTTGTCCGCTTGTATTCTAGAATCAGTTCTTCGTGGCCCTTTTCTGTAAACTGTCGGCGAATGGGCCACACAAAAGAGTAGTTTGTTTCGATGTTGACAATATCTTTAATTGCCAAATGTCGTAGGAGGTCCGAAAAGAAACTACGCCGAAAACGCACATCAGAAAACCTCTCAAAATGAACCATCTCTCAGGACTTGCCATCGTCAAATTCACCGACATTGTATTCTTTTTGTAAGCGTGGCGATTCTTTAACGATATGTGACGAATAAAACTGAAATATCTAACCAATTGTATTCTTTGTTACTGTGGGAACATAAATTTTAAAATTTAATAGCGTCCCTTTATGAAATAATATGTAACGTCGATTCTAACTGCTGACAATTTAAAAAAAATAGCTTTTGACAATTCTAGTTGAAAATCGAATAACAAAAAATCTAGACAGGGTTGCTTCAAAGGGAGATATTTTAATTAACATATTCAATCATAGTTTTGGTTAACAATGTAACAGAGGACTGGTCGTGTATAATTGTGCACCGTAATCGAAGACTCCATGATCCTGTTGACTCGCTGTATCACAGTGCGTTTCTGCAATCTCTCCCATCATCGATCGTTAGCCTGATGTTTTGATTAAAACAATGCAAATAGGCAATGAACTCTGTTCCCTAACCGATTAAAAATTTGGACGACTAGGAACCCGAGGGAATGAGTCAATTCACCGTTATTCAACCTCGGCAATGCCTCTCGGATAAGGGCCACGAAGAACTTATTCTGGAATACGAGGGGACAAATGAATCGAACACATTTCATGAGTTAACGGTTTTCGACAGTTTAGTCAAACTGAGCGGCGCTCATGGTGATTCCTTGACCTTTGACGACCTGGTACAACTGCAAGATTCCCAATGGAAACGGCCAGTGCCCAGACAAGCCTTTCTGGTTCATATACAGCCACTCGATTTGGTGGAAACCGTGGCCAATTTGATGAGTGGAAAACACATCGCTATGGTGAGCGTGTAACCGTATTTCCCCAAGCAAACTTCTTTAGCAATTATGGCATGTATCCAATGTGGCGACGAAGATGTTGCGGCGTAAATAGGGGCTTGACTTTTCTCTACGTTTGGATTACTAGGTGCTATATGGAATGCCTCTCATTATTAGCACGGCCTAGACATCGTTATGGATGTTGAACTGCCAAACATGTTCGAGCATTCACCCATTTCTGGGCCTTGGTGGTCCATTAATTCGACCTTTTCTTTGTTAAAACACGACTAGGAACGATGGTGATCAAATGCGTATTGATCGCAATCGATTTTACGATCAACAGCGCCTTCGTCGTATCCAGCTTCCTCTTTTGTAATTTGACGCTCCGGCCCGACTTTACTCTTTTAAACTTCTTAGATTAAACGCCTTCATGTCGTTATCGACACTATGCATTTGAATAGCGGGTCAGCAACGTTTAGCAATGATTAAGTACAAGTCTGCGTTTTGGATACAAAATATATTTTCCTAAAGTGGCCAATGCAAGTTGGACACTTCACTATTGATGAATAATTCGTGTTTTGAATTTGATAAATCGGCCGTAATTTCGTCGCAGTGTTACAACCGTCGCGCAGAAAATCGATGAACACGACGACTTGATTGTGAGCGATTACGAAGACACCTACCGTTATCTGACGATCAAAATAATTCATACCCTCAACTGGGCCGCCACATATCATGGACATACTCGTCCAACTTTGGTTTTTATAGCAAATTAAACTCGTGAAAGGTGCAATCTAGTTCACGATTCCTCAGTTCGGAGAATTGATTCTTCGATAAGCTCAATCCGACAACAATACTCATTTGTTTTCGCTTACAAAATTATCTCACAAAATCACTCTAGACAGTCGTATTCAGGTATTGAAGCACCAAGTTGTTAGACATCGGGGCTGTTCGCAATCAAGTCAATTAGGCCGAAATGTTTAGTTTAAAGGTGCTTCCGCCACCGATGAATATCGATGCCTGCCTCATAATAGCTCGATCCATATCACAATCCTTATTGGTTAAGTGAAAACTCACCTCTGATTGGGTGAGCCTGTTATCACAGGAAAACGTCTTTTCTAATTGTCGTGTCAACGGTGACTCTTCAAAGGAGGCTTCAATACGAGCAGTTGATTTTGCTGAGACTGCGGAACTCTGGGTTTTTCAATTTTCACTCGCGACACACTTGGGATATTTTTCAACGTGTATATTTCTAATGTGATAGGTGGGCTTGCTTTCGAGAGCAAATAAGGTTTAAACGGGGCTCTAATGTTGACAAACAAACACGCATTTCGTCGTCAAGTCGAAGGTGTCGCGCTCTCTTGTTTGATTTGATTTCAGTCAAAGCTTAAAATCCAAATTCACAACACTACGAAGACGCGAACGGCAAAATGATTTTGACTGCTTTCAAACTGAGAGCTGGAAACAACTGCTTCAAGGAGAGCCAACATTAGTTCAAACCTTTTTCGGCGAATCCCAGTCGATGGAATTTGTCATTTCTCAACTCGATCAGCTCTTCTTCCACTTGACACGAAAGATTTGATGTCTCGTTGCTTCCAAACGGGTTGATCACCCAGTCATATTCGTCGATATTAAGTGATGGAAAATAATGGTGAATTGCTAATTAAATGCTTATCAGTGTGGACATGATGTCATCGGCGACTTTGTTCTTTGACTGGGATTCTTTTACGGAAGGGAAGCATTCAAAAATACCCTTCGAAAGTTTGCTTTTCCATAGCATCCGTTTTTCATCAAACGATTTCAGTTTGTATGTCGATGATATCATGTTTTCCGATGGTCCTTGGAGATTCAAGTTGAGAGAATTCAGTTTGGCGAAGAGATCAGAGAGAACCCGAAATTTAAGCGACTGGTGTGTCGCGACACACAGTTTGAGAACCACGGGTCTATGGTGTGATTTAAAGTACGGATAACATCATGATTCATTATTTTGTTGTCGACGCAGACCGTGTGAATCACAGGATGAATTGTCGTGGTTAATTGTCGGGTGTGACTAGTCTCAATCGCATTAACCGCAGCGGTTATAGTCGTCACTATACTTGAGACAATTCTAAGAGGATATGTGACGACTAAAACTGAAATATCTAACGAATTGTATTCTTGGTTACATTAATTTCTTTTTCTGCGACTCAACTGTTGACATATAATCGCGTGCCTTTATAAAATAACATGTTACGTTGAATTTAACTGCTGACAATTAAAAAAATAGATCTTTACGATTCTAGTTGAAAATCAAATGACATAAAATGGAGAAAGGGATGCTTCAAATAGAGATTTTTTACTTAACATATTTAATCATGGTTTTGCTTTAAAATAAACATGAAACTGATCGTGTACTGAAACAGTGGAGTCCACTATGTAGTTGACTCGCTGAATCACGGTGCGTTTCTGCAAGCTCTACCACCATCGATCGTCAATGTCATGGTTGCAGTCTATGAAAACAGACACGAAAGAGCGAGAAAAATAAGACAGAAGCACTTCTAGAAGGAATGAAGAAACTGTGAGGATTCCTCTCTACTGTATTTCTCCTGTGCATTTCAAGTTTAACATTCTCCTTCATTGTGCCCTACTTGTTAATTGGCATTTTGAAACGGCGGCACATCACCAATGTGACCCTTCAATTGACGGATCCTGGTCTCAACCAGTTAGGTTTCTTGCTTTTTCCCCGTGAAGTAGCAATGGAAATATCGTTTATCGAAGTCGTAATGGGGCTATGTATTAACAAACGGTATTTGGATTTTGTGTATTGGCCAAAAAGAAGTGCCTTGTTCAACGGAACATGGGGACGTGTCTCTTCGATTCAGAATGCGGAGGTTTCACTAGGTCGCAAAACGTAAACCAATCACTGCTCAGCTTGACCAGATTCCTTCGTCGCCGGGAATTTGGAAACCACCTCTTTGCAGTTCTGTCCTTTCAAATTTGTGGGTATGAGCCATACAATAGGGTGAAATGTTTCCGTAAAAAGAGTTTGCCATGTAAAGCTATACCCTCAACGAGAAATACTTGCCAGAAGTACCATCGCGTTTGATCTGTTATCCTCAGAATAACGGACAAAAGACGTGGCTTAAAGTCTTCAAGACGGAGATGCGGCTAAATTGATACCCAGCGGGTAACAAACCACCCGATTTACCCATTAACAGAAGGATTGCAGATGTCGCGGCGTCGATGGGTTGGGGGAGTTTTCTCTTCTTGGGCTCTACAACTTGGATGACTAGTAGCCCGAGGGTATGCGTATATTCACAGCGATTCAATCACACCCTTTAGCCAGACAATGCCTCTCGTGATTAACACGGCCTAGACATCGTTATGGATGTTGAACTGGCAAACATGTTCGAGCATTCACCCATTTCTGGGAACTCTATCTCCTTGGCTGTCTATTAATTCGACGTCTTCTTTGTTAAAACTCGACTACGACCGATGGTGATCAAATACGTTTCGATCGCAATCGATTTTACGACCTGACTTAACTCTTTTAATATTCTTAGATTAAACGCTTTCGTGTCGTTATCAAAACCATCCATAAAAAATGGTTGGAAAAGCGTTTCAGCTACGTTTGCAAAGATTAATAACAAGTCTCTGTCCCTAATAATAAATATATTTAATGTTATGTATCAATTGTCCATTCATTGACAAATAACGCGAAATTGATGTTCGTAGGGACCGAAATAACAACGAACATGCAGCCTCTCTTACCCAGTATTGCAGCTGTCAGTAAATTCGGCAATACAAATACTGCGTTTCACAATTATCGTCACGTTGTATGTAATCTTTCAGCGTTTCAAAGCCCAAGAATTTAGGTTTGTTTGGCATACTGCACGCCAAAATCAATGCAACCCACGTTTTCACACGTCAACAATACCCATTGGTTCGCGTTGAGCAGTGGAAACGTTTAAATCCACCATCAATCACAATTCTTAACGAATAGCAAATTACACCAGCCTTTTCCAGCGACGCTTACAATTATAATACAATGTCGGTTATTCGTGCCATGCAAAGTCCACCGAGACGGTTCATTTTGAAAGTTTTTCTGATGTGCGTCTTTTGCGTAGTTTCATTTCGGATCGCCTTCGGCATTCGGCAATTGTGGATTGGTTATATTGTCAATACTGAAACTAACGACTCTGTTGTGTGGCCCATTCGCAGACAAATGACAGAACATGGCAACGAAGAACTGATTTTAGAATACAAGCGGACAAATGAATCAAACACATTTCATGAGTTTAGGGTTCCCGACAGTCTTGTCAAACTGAGCGGCGCTCGTGGTGATTCCTTGACCTTTGACGACCTGGTGAAACTGCCAGATTCCCAATGGAAACGGCCAGTGCCCAGGAAAGCCTACCTGGTTCATAGACAGCCACTCGATTTGGTAGAAACCGTCACCAATTTGATGAGTGAAAAACACATCGCGATGGTGAGCATTAAACTGTATTTCAAGCTTAAAATATCTTGTTATTTTGTTGATTATTGGTTTCCCGAGCAAGTCTCTTTAGGCATTATGGCACATTTCGAATGTAGCGCTCGCATTGGCAAATCATGATCTAAACTAGATGAGCTTAATAATTTGTATAATACACGTTTTACATTTTAGGATCCTGCATTCAAAGAACCACTGCGTTTCAAAAACGTAAGCAAGACCGTCTGCACTGCGAACAGGACCTCCGGGTTCAAAGTAATTTTTGTCGTCAAGATCAGTGTAGCCAAGTTCGGGATTCGACAGCAATTGCGCCACGTATTCCGCCGATTTAACGATGCGGCTGAACGTCTTAATAAAAGAAAAAACGACAAGAATATGATGCTGGGTTTGGTGTTCACCATTGGTCAGCCAGCTATTCAAGACATTAATTATGATCGTGATGCGCTCCAGAACATTCGAAACACCGTCGAGCAGGAAATATACGAACACGATGACTTGATTGTAGGCGATTACCATGACACCTACCGTAATTTGACGATCAAAATGATTCATACTCTTAACTGGGCCGCCACATATTGTCGACTTACTCGTCCAACTTTCGTCTTCATGGACGACGATGTGGACTTAAACTTGAAACACCTTACGAAGATATTTCTTGCAAAATCACCTCGTGAAAGGGGCAGTCTACTTCACGGTATTATATGGCACAATGCCCCTGTTTGGAGAAGTGACAGTTCGAGTGATCCTAAATTACAACTGCAAAAAGACGAGTTCCCCTTTCCGGTCTATCCGCCGTATGCGAACGGACCGTTCGTGATCGTTGGGTTCGACAACGTTGAGAGACTGGCCTTGGGCATGCTCTACACTCAACCTTTTCCCATGGAGGACGCCTACATGGGACTCGTGTCTCTACGACTGGGGCTCACTTATCACCGGATTCAAGATATTCTGCCATACTTTTTTGTTCTAGAGAGAATCGTGTGTGAAATCAATACTAAGTCCTGTCCAAGATACAACAATTGCAACCGCTGTTTTTAATGCCAAACGCCTAGTGAAGATATACGACGAAGAGTTACATAACGATTATCCTAGCGCAACCTATTCCTCCCTATTTGCTCTTATTTTATATTCGTATCATTTTTTGCATGTTTTTATGAAAGCAATTTATTCTTTATCATAATTTGAGAACCTCGTCTGCATACATTGTGAGTATCATCTAACTGCATTATAACCAGAGGATAAAGGCCGTCGAGTTAACGACGCTATTCTGAACCTCTTAACATATTTATAAAATATAGTTTCATTATCTTTTGAATTACGTTCAGTAATAAAACTTCCCCTTCCTTATCGTTTGTTGAATTCGTCAATCGGCGGGTGGTTACCCGTAGTTTACTAGAAAAGCCGTTTCGTGTGAAAACGTGTTGATATTGGCGTGCAGAAACTCTAAATAAAACCAAACTTTGTGGGGCTGTAAAATTTTTACAAGACGATAATTGTGAATCCGACGACGTTTTTACCGATGGAGAAAACTGCTCCCATTTCATCTACACCGCGACATCTTCAATCCTTCTGTTGAATGAGTAAATCGGACGGTTGGTTACCTGTAGGAATAACCCAGCAAAGGTTTGCTAGAAAAGCCGTATCGTAGTTTAGTAAGACAGACTAAAAATAAAACCGAAATTTGTAGACTTTGAAAATGTCAATTATCCATTTTGTTTAGTCGACAAGATAATTTCCAACGTGACGATAATTGGGAATCACACGACTTTTGTTACCCAATTTAATGACTCGGTAATTCACACACAGCTGCAAGAATGAGTAAGAGAGGGTGCATATTCGTCGCTATTTGGATATCTACGAACATCAATTTCACATTATTCTTCGATGAATGCAGGACTCAAAAAAATGTGGTAACACTGTGTCCTTATCTCCTTATTCTTAGTTCCACCAGAAACACCAAGAAGCAACTGAACGATTGTTTTGTCTATAACAATGTAGCTTATACTACTTGATTCAGCTAAATGGTTTGGTTCTCGTGGAGGCAATACAGCTGTTTTTTTATGATAATTATATTTATGTAGGTTTCAGCACATAAGACGCACCTTTTACTTCAGTCTATCATTTCAGTTCCGACAATTCTCGGTTTCTACCATTTCTGCCGAGAGTCCACAGGAAAGGGCAACAGATAACTGATTCTTGAAACAAGTAAACGAATAAATAGGCAGGTTTATCTCGTTCATAGACCGCCACTCGATTAAGTGGAAACCGTGGCCAATTTGACGATTGGAAACTGGAAATGTAGAAGCGTACAAATGTCGTCAATCACGTTAAGGAAAGACGTTTTTGTTCGAAGGCACTGGTTTCTTATTTAAAATCGATACTTTTGCTTAAATCCGTTTGCTGTCAATGATGTAAATTAAAGTACAGATAACGCCATGAATCGTTTTTTGTGTGCATCATAGACCGTGTTAATCACGGGAAGAATCCTCGTTGTAAATTAAAAGGTGTGACTGCTTAAAATTTCATTAACCGCAAGGTGTTGAGTCTTCACTATAGTTGAGACAATTCTTGGAGGATATGTGACAGAATTAAACTAAAATATCTAACCAATAGGATTCATGGTTTCTGTGGGAACATTAATTTACCTTTCTGCGACTCGAGACGGGACAGTTTATAAGCCTTGAATATCTACTTAATCTCTCAAAGTAGTCTTTCTTTCTTATTGTTTTAAGTTTGGGACTGAAATTTGAATTTTCAGGGTTGCGAATACGCACAGTGACTAAGCTTGATAGGGTTTTTTGCCTTTTTGCAAACTGTCTTTAAGACCATCTTTCCTGCCACTGTTGCTCGAAGTGATCCCACGACCGGCTTCGTTTTGCCTCCCAAAGATTAGAGACCGTCTTTTCCCGCGACACCCCTGATAGAAGAGAGGTTTTTCCTTTCACCGCCATAAATGCGGATTAGGATTACGGACAAATTTTAGCTTCCAGCAAGGCGGCTTCTGTAGAGGATGTCATAAGGGTCCGGTACTTTTGTCGACGTGCATTTGGAAATCTGTAGCCTGTCGTTTTTGACAAAATATCTGGAGAGAAACTTTTAATCGTGGACTCCATTTTCCCTTTTCCGCGTCACACGCTTGAACACACGTGAATAATTCGCGCATTATAAAAACTATCACAATAAACAAAGAATAATCAAATTCGTAGAAGACAACGAGTCCCATGTAGGCGTCTTCCATGGGAAAAGGTTGAGTGTAGAGCATGCCCAAGGCCAGTCTCTCAACGTTGTCGAAACCAACGATCACGAACGGTCCGCTCGCGTACGGCGGGGAGATCGGAAACGGGAACTCGTCTTTTTGCAGTTGGTATTTAGGATTACTCGAACTGTCACTTCTCCAAACAGGGGCATTGTGCCATATAATACCGTGAAGTAGGCTGCCCCTTTCACGAGGTGATTTTGCAAGAAATATATTTGTGAGGTGTTTCAAGTTTAAGTCCACATCGTCGTCCATGAAGACGAAAGTTGGACGAGTGTGACGACAATATGTGGCGGCCCAGTTGAGGGTATGAATCATTTTGATCGTCAAATTACGGTAGGTGTCATCGTAATCGCCCACAATCAAATCGTCGTGTTCGTATATTTCCTGCTCGACGGTGTTTCGAATGTTCTGGAGCGCATCACGATCATAAATGCTGTCTTGAATCACCGGCTTACCAATGGTGAACACCAAACCGAGCAACATATTCTTGTCGTTTCCACTTTCATTAAGACGTTCAGACACATCGTTTAATCGGCGGAATAGGTCGCGCAATTGTTGGCGAATCTCGAACTTTGCTACAACATTCTTGACGACAAAAATTACATTGAACTCGGAGGTCCTGTTCGCAGTGCAAACCCTCTTGCTGACGTTATGGAAACGCAGTGGTTCTGTAAATGTAGGATCCTAAATTGTAAAACGTTTTTTATTCAACCTATGAAGCCTATCTTGTTTGGCCAAATTACATAGATGTGTTTATTAAAAAAAAGTTTCTCCAGACATTATTTTTGTGAATACCGATATTCCTAAACTTCGATAGAGCTTACAAAAGACACCTAACTCGGGTTGAGATAAGGACTTGCCCATAAAGAAAAACTGTAAAAATTAAACGTCTGCGAGGACTTCGCATCGTATTAATAACTGACATTGTATACTTATTGTATCTTCACAGGATCAGTGAAATTGTGTTTTAAGTCGAGTGTTGTGTCCTCTTACATATGCGTGCATGATTGCCGCCAATCAGCGTTAAGCAATGTACTGTGCTGTTTAGGTCATGCTAGCGGTTTTGGCCCGAAAGCCTCAACACGATAAAGCCGCTCACCGTGAGGGTTCAGTGATGGTTGTTAAAAAGTGAACGAATTTATTCATTCAAACCCGGAATCGGTGAACATCGAGATTGAAGTAAAAGATGTGTCTAATTTGCTGAGCCTTATATAAATGTTATTGACATAATAAACCTCAATAGAGCGTGTTTATTATAATTATATTTATTTGGGTTTCAGCACATTCTCTGAAGACCACTCGACTACCTCAGTGACTGCCTTGCCTAGCTGTTAAGAATCACCATTCGTCTTGCAGGCATAGCATAAATTCAAGTCATCCGCGTATTTTATTCGTGTCACGTCGTTTGGCGACCGAAGGCTGGTCACACTGATCGGTGTTTGTGGTGATTCCTTGACTTTTGACGACCCGGTGAGAGCGTTTGGTTTTGCTGGTTTCCATCTATATCGCCGCTAAGAGAAGCGTCAACTCCTGTGGACGCCGTAGCACGAGTTGGGCTTAAGATTTAAGATGTATTCATAATCCTTTTTGGAAATTTCGTTATTTCATTCACTGAAAGCGTTTCTGTTAAAATAACGCTGTTATCTTGGATTAACTTGTTCTGAATCGAAGGGCACTAAAATTCGGACGGTGATGATTTTGCTCTCTGCGTAAAAAGGTCTTCCTCAATTACAGCAGCCTAAGTGAACTTTGGTGTAAATTTTCAAACAAACTGTCGATGAGGTTTTGCAGGTTTCCATCTAAATGGTCAACTCCTGTTGGCACCGTAGTATGAGTCGGGCTTTAATATTCAAGATGTATTCATAGGCCTATGTTTAAATTTCTTTATTCAATAAATCGAAAGCGTTTCTCTTAAAATAACGCTGTTAACCTGGATAAACTTGTTCTGAATCGAAGGCCACTAAAATTATTAATTATTATTATTATAAAGCTGCTAACGTGATGTGTTCCACGAACGCCGCTCAGTTTGACTAGACTGTCATGCACCGTTAACTCATGAAATGTGTTCGATTCATTTGTCCGCTTGTATTCTAGAATCAGTTCTTCGTGGCCATTTTCTGTAAACTGTCTGCGAATGGGCCACACAAAAGAGTAGTTTTTTTACATGTTGCAAATATCTTCTATCCACAATTGTCAAATGTCGTAGGCGATCCAAAAATAAACTACGTAAAAGACGCACATCAGAAAAACTTTCAAATTACACTGTCTCGGTGGACTTTGCATCGCGCGAATCACCGAAATTGCATTCTAATTGTATCTTCAGTGAAATTGTATTTTAAGTCGAGCGGTGTGTCCTCTTACATATGCGTCCACGGTGAGTGCATGATTGCCGCCAATAAGCGTTAAGCAACGTGCTGTGCTGTTTAGATCATGTTAGCGGTTTGGGCCTGAAAGCCGCTCACCGTGAGGGTTCAGTGATCGCTGTGAAACGGTGTACGCATTTATTCATTTAAACCCGCAATTGGTGAACCTCGAGTTTGAAGTAAAGGATGTGTCTAATTTGCTCAGCCCTATATTTATATAATTCACATTGTAAGCCTCAATAAAGCTTTTTTATTATAATAATATGTATTTGGGTTTCAGCAAATAAGACAAATCGTTTACTTCAATCTTAAATATCAGTTACCGAGAATTCTCCTTTTCAACCCGTTCGATTGACCTTAACGCATGATTTGACCGGAGAGGGTAACGAAAAACTGATTCGTGAAACAAGTCGACGAATGAATAGTGAACGCTTTGTTAGATACCTTGTCCGAACATTTCTTCAGGCTGACCTGTTTCATTGGTGATTCGTTGACTTATAACGACCTGGTAAAACAGACATATTCCAAATGGAATCGGTCTGAAGATAAAATTGAACATTTTGAATTGAAGGGGTCACTTTAAATCCGAGCAGCGATTATTGAACAACTATTGCAGTCTCTTCGAAGCAGAAACTGGGTTTCAGATTATTTTTTTGGCTTCGTGAAGATCATTGGCACCTCATGTATGGCTTGTTCAAGCAACCGGGAATCCCTGGTTGCGTTACAGGCGAAGCGTGTTGTCGGCAAATGCATTCCGGTCAACGTTGACGAGTCTTCAACCCTCACGAAGTGCTGGCGGTCGATCAACAAAATGACCCAGGCTGATTGCAAGGGCCGCAACCACATCTTCACAGAGTTGTATCATCTGGAAGGAATTTCTTTTCTGCATCTGGGGAATTTTTTCTTCGTTTGCAATACAATTAGAGATAAATATCAACTGTCTTTAGTGTGTGTGATTGAATTTTCTTTCATTGAAAGTTAATAGTTAGAGAAACTTTGTACTAATGATCCAGACCAACGAAAGACCTCATTGCGCTAAAATGGAATTCGGGGTTTTATGTCCCATCTAGTAGACAACCAGAGGCATTGGCTCATAGCAGGAGACGCTTAAATTCGAAATTGGCATAATGTTCTATTTTAAAAGCATAGTGCTTCATAAATCGCCCATAAATAAAAGCATGTGGTTAGATAAATTCCGAACTAATAATCAAAACGCCGCCTTACTGGCTAAGGCCGCTTAAATTGAATTCAGTAGTTCAGACTCACAGACATATTGGCTGGGAACCGGTGACACCTCAAGGGCCTCCTCGGCTCTCGAGAATCGGTTTTTCGGCGTTATCACATCTGCGACAACACGAGGCAAAAAGTTGTCCTCGATTTTATCGTAAAGATCGTCTTCGTCCACCACCTGATTGTCAGCCTTCGGCTATGGAAGGAAACCAAATTGCCGTCAAATTGACGCCAAACGCTGCATCTACGGCTCGAGCGGTTTCGTGAATTGTAAAAGTCTAGTGGTTTCCTTTTAAAATTTAGATAAAAATAAAATTAAAAATTAAAAGGCAACCTACCTTCGGCTGTAGAAAAAAATGATTTTTTATTTCATATGCTATAGCAGCAGTTGTTCTATTTGTAGTAGTAGTAGTAGTAGTAGTAAGAACAGCAGCATCATCAAAAGTAGTCCTAGTAATAGTAGAAACAGTAGTTTGAGTTGTGGTAGAAGAAGTGGAGAGCATAGCCAGCCCACTAAAACACGAGTTTATTTCAAAAGTCTCAAAACATCTGGCCAGAAAAATTAACGGGGGAATAATATAAAATAAAGGGTGTTATACAGGCCTGGGCAAAAGTTTCTATACGGATAGAGCTTGAACCGGCGAACTAAGAAGCAAAGACGACGACATTGACGGCATCCACATGATCATTCCAAGCTAATCCACTGCTAAAAATAACGCAGAGGAATTTCGATTTTGATCTCTTGAAATTATAGAGAAAAGAGATTTCAGGAGTGTCAATTTTAATGAAAGGGTGTCATGAGTGTTATGATTAGCTCTCAGGGAAAATGTAAGAGAGATTCGCGTTGATACGTCCAACAGAAGCCCATTCTCCGAAGACCACTTGACTACCTCAGTGACTGTCTGGCTTAGCTGTTTAGAATCACTATTGGTCTTGCAGGCATGGCATAAAGTCAAGTCATCCGCGTATTATTTTCGCGTCACGTCGTTTGGCGACCGAAGGCTGTTCAAACTGATCAGTACTTGTGGTGATTCCGTGACTTTTGACGGCCTGAGGACGCCGACGCCTGAGTTGAGCTAAAGATTTAAGATGTAATCATAAACCTATTTGTAAATTTCGTTATTTCATTAATTGAAAGCGTTTCTGTTAAAATAACGCTGTTATCCTGGATTGACTGGTGCTTAATCGAAGGCAGAACATTTAAGATGCTTACTGGATGAGTTCTAGCCCATATTTCGCAAACCATCTCAAAGCCAGTATACAAACCTGAAACCTCTACTTGATCTCGCCGAGTAGTGTTTCCTTTTTATTTTTTAACTCGGGGACTGAAGCTCGAACTAAAGGGTCATGGAAACGCTGGAAAACATGGAATATGCTGATAACTGCTGACTTGAGTGATTTTGACACGTTAGTTTCGACGTAGACGGTTTGAAACCCGCCAGGACATTGGCGATCGATGGTTTGAGGGCTGGCGGAAAAGCACTGTGACACAGAACGAGCATTTGTAATAAACTTTGTTGTTTCTGTTTCATATCCCCTTCTCTTCTTTTTTGTAAGAGCAAATTTCCTCTCGAATTTGGTTGAAAGAATCCCCCTTAGCAACCGCAGCGTACACCGTATTGAAAACAAGTCAAACAATCGAATATAATCATAAATTATCTACGAGGCCTTGTCTTCTTATCAACTCGCCGAAGGCCTATATCCAGGTTCGAATTTCGTTGCATCTAAAAAAGACAAATTAAGCTGTTGCGAGCGTGTGATTTTCTCGATACGCTGCCCTGTGAAAGCTCTTCCTTCCTTTAATGTGCGTTCGATTCTCAACAAAATTGAAGATTTTCACCCTCAGCTAACAACTGCTCTTTTAAAACCAATCGGCGTGGTCTGTCTACAAGAAACCTTTCTTCGGGACATAAATCTCGATCGCATATTTATGCCAGACAATTTTGTATGCTTCCGTCAGGACAGAATGTTCGGCGTTAAATCCAAACGGGGTGGTGTCGCGAGTTGCATAAATCTGAGCTGGTCAAAATCGGATAAAATGTTTTTTTGCTATTCTGCTAGTGCTATTGAATGTGTTGGGGTAATGTGAGATCCAAGGTCTCATCAAAACTGTAACTCTGCGACAGTCTCTAACCTATATATCCCCCCATCTTCTACCACAGCAGATATATCTAAGTTCTATGATTCCATTATAGCGGTTATTTCTGAAATTATGGATGATTCTTTCATTTTACTATGTGGTGATTTGCCGGTGTATCCGCGAAACCTGAACCACTTTATAAGCATTGAACATCTACTTCATCTCTCCGAGTAGTCTTTCTTTCTTATTGTTTAAACTTGGGAACTGCAGGCGAAAAAGCACTGTGACTCAGCGAGATAAGGATTGGACAGAGCTAGATAGGGCTTCTTTGTCTTTTTTAAAACGGTCTTTAAGACCATCTTTCCAGCCACTGTTGCTCCAAGTGATCCCACGACCGGCTTCGTTTTGCCTTCCAAAGATTAGAGACAGTCTTTTCCCGCGACACCCCTGACAGAAGAGAGGTTTTTCCTTCCACCGCCATAAACGCGGATCAGGATAACGGACAGATTTTATCTTTAACCAATACGGCTTCTGTTGAGGATATCATGAGGGTCCATTACTTTCGTCGACGCGCATTAAACAATCTGTCGCCTGTCGTCTTTCACAAAATTGATTGAGAGAAACTGTAAATCGTGGACTTAACTTTCCCTATTCCGCGTCTCACATTAAAACACACGTGAATAATTCGCGCTTTATACAAACTTTCACAATAAACAAAGAATAATCAAATTCGTTAACAGAAAACGGGATGGGGAGGCGATCGAGGGCGTCAGATCATAAAATTGATCTACGTCGTAAATCTTCACCAGGCGTTTGAAAATTAAAAACAGAGGTTGCAGTTGTTGTATCTTGGACAGGACTTTGTATTAATTTTACACACGATTCTCTCTAGAACAAAAAAATATGGCAGAATATCTTGAATCCGGTGATAAGTGAGCCCCAATCGAAGAGACACGAGTCCCATGTAGGCGTCTTCCATAGGAAAAGGTTGAGTGTAGAGCATGCCCAATGCAAGTCTCTCAACGTTGTCGAAACCAACGATCACGAACGGTCCGCTCGCGTACGGCGGGTAGATCGGAAACGGAAACTCGTCTTTTTGCAGTTGTAATTTAGGATCACTTGAACTGTCACTTCTCCAAACAGGGGCATTGTGCCATATAATACCGTGAAGTAAACTGCCCCTTTCACGAGGTGATTTTGCAAGAAATATATTTGTGAGGTGTTTCAAGTTTAAGTCCACATCGTCGTCCATGAAGACGAAAGTTGGACGAGTGTGACGACAATATGTGGCGGCCCAGTTGAGGGTATGAATCATTTTGATCGTCAAATTACGGTAGGTGTCATCGTAATCGCCCACAATCAAATCGTCGTGTTCGTATATTTCCTGCTCGACGGTGTTTCGAATGTTCTGGAGCGCATCACGATCATAATTGTTGTCTTGAATCGCCGGCTGACCAATGGTGAACACCAAACCGAGCATCATATTCTTGTCGTTTCCACTTTCATTAAGACGTTCAGACACATCGTTTAATCGGCGGAATACGTCGCGCAATTGTTGGCGAATCTCGAACTTTGCTACACCAATCTTGACGACAAAAATTACATTGAACTCGGACGTCCTGTTCGCAGTGCAAACCCTCTTGCTGACGTTATGGAAACGCAGTGGTTCTTTGAATGCAGGATCCTAAATTGTAAAACGTGTTTTATTAAACCTATGAAGCCTATCTTGTTGGGCCTAATGACATATGTGTATATAAAAAAATGTTTCTCCAGAAACATTTTTGTGAATACCGATATTCCTAAACTTCGATAGAGCAAACAAAAGACACCTAACTCGGGTTGAGATTTGGACTAGCCTATAAAGGCGCCACATTGGATATATGCCATAATTGCTAAAGAGGTTTGCTTGGGGAAATACGGTTACATGCTCACCATAGCGATGTGTTTTCCACTCATCAAATTGGCGACGGTTTCCACCAAATCGAGTGGCTGTCTATGAACCAGATAGGCCTGTCTGGGCACTGGCCGTTTCCATTGGGAATCTGGCAGTTTCACCAGGTCGTCAAAGGTCAAGGAATCACCACGAGCGCCGCTCAATTTGACTAAACTGTCGGAAACCGTTAACTCATGAAATGTGTTCGATTCATTTGTCCGCTTGTATTCCAGAATCAGTTCTTCGTAGCCCTCTACTGTCAGACTGTCGGCGAATGGGCCACACAAAAGAAGTATTTGGTTTCAGCGTTTGACAATATCATTTATCAACAATTGCCAAATGTCGTAGGCCGATTCGAAAAGAAACTACGCCGAAGACGCAAATCAGAAAAACTGTCAAAATGAAACGTCTGCGAGGACTTTGCATCGTACGAATCACCGAAATTGTATTCTCATTGTAAGTAAGGTAGGAAGGCGCCTGGTTTCCTTCACGCGTCGTTACGCCTGACCAATGGATCAACGATACGTCAACCGTTTCCACCACTCAGAGTTGTGATATTTAGGTCATGTTAACGGATGGAGTCTGCAAGCCTGAAAAAGATACTCAGGGTCAAAATACATTATCCGAAAGGCATTGCCGAGGCATTGTTGTCGAAGTTGTCATCTGTAAGGGAACATATTTAATTGCTTATTTGCAACCATGTTTCATATTTACCATGAGCGAATACATGTTTAATGCTACATGGCGGCGTTTAACTTTTTTTCAGTATCTAAGACACATATCCACAAACTTACATGGTCACCCTCAAGAATCCACTTTGGCCAAGACCACGGCACTGTCAAAGTACACAAACAAATCGTTAATCAACAAGCAATATGCAATCTGGTTTTTGTGAACAAATCAATGGTTAGAACAATCTTTAATAGCTGAAGGTGTGTAGGTGCTTTACTTTTGCGTAAATAGATTAAGGAAAACAGAGATATTAAGTTGAAGGTTGTTACTTCAAACAAAAGAGTTTATTTTTTTAGGGTAGACAATATCATCTATCAACAATTGCTGAATGTCGTAGCCGACCCGAAAAGAAACTACGCCGAAGATACACAGCATGAAAACTCTCACAAGGAACCATCTCTTAGGACTTGCCATCGTCAAATTCACCAAAACTGTATTCTAATTTTAAGCCTGGCAGGAAGGCGCCTGGTGTCCTTCACGCTTAGTAACGCCTTCCAGAAGGGCCAAGGAAGCGTTCAACCGTTTCCAGTAGTGCTATTTAGGTCATGCAACCGGATGGAGCCTGCAAGCCTTAGTAAGATACTCAGGCTCACATGCGATGATCGTTTTTCTATAGGTCATCGATTGATTCAAACATGAACGCCGATTTTTTATAATTCGTACATTTTTTTCTTCTGTTGCAATAAATGTTGAACCGTTTTGTTTTCTCTCAGGCAAGAGTTTACTACTGAAGGACTGGCAAGGAAAATTACCAAAGTTTTAATGAAATGCAATTTCAGGAGTTCTGCAATCGAAAAAGTATTTCGTTGAACAACGCATTTCATGTTGGCCAACACTAGAAACCAAACGGGTTGAGACCAAGACTGGCTAATGGAAAGATCACATTGGTGATGTGCCGCCATTGTACAATGCACACACACGGGAAACCAATCAACAAGAAGAGAAAGGTAAAACCCCATTTTGTGTTCACTATAGCGATGCGTTTTCCATCCATTAAATTGGAGACCGTTTCAAACCAAATCGAGCGGCAGCATTTGTACCAGAAAGCTATCTCCATTCCTGTTTAACTATTACGCGTCTAGCCTTCTGTCCTTTTACGACTTGACGCGAATAAAATACGCGGATGACTTATTATTATGATTATTATTATAGGCCACGCTGAGCACATACCGATTCCATTTGGAATATGTCTGTTGAACCAGGTCGTCACAGGGCCAACGAATCACCACTGGAACAGGTCAGCTTGACGAGATGGTCGGAAAAGGTATCTCACAAAGCGTTCACTATTCATTCGTCGACTTGTTTTAAGAATCAGTTTTTCGTTCACCTCTCCGGTCGACTCTTGGCATAAAAGTTAATCGAAAATTAGACAAATATTTTACTTAAACTTCAATTTTTACGAATTTCGGGTTTAAATGAATCGTGTTTATGCTTTCAGGAACAAACCGCTAACATGACCTAAACAGCAGAGCTCATTGCTTAACGTTGATAAGCGGAAATCATTGCCCACGGTTTCCACCAAATCGAGTGGCTGTCTTTGAACCAGATAGGCTTGTCTGGGTACTGGCCGTTTCCATTGGGAATCTGGCAGTTTTACCAGGTCGGCAAAGGTCAAGGAATCACCACGAGCGCC
Organism: Proteocephalus fallax; assembly: GCA_028672205.1. Taxonomy (NCBI): domain Eukaryota; kingdom Metazoa; phylum Platyhelminthes; class Cestoda; order Proteocephalidea; family Proteocephalidae; genus Proteocephalus; species Proteocephalus fallax. Next base: position 3,743 of record JAPUBX010002299.1, on the reverse strand, counting down.
GCTCAGTTTGACTAAACTGTCGGCAATCGTTAACTCATGAAATGTGTTCGATTCATTTGTCCGCTTGTATTCCAGAATCGGTTCTTCCAAACCCTCTCCTTTCAACTGTCGACGAATGGGCTAAACAATAGAGTCGTTGGTTTCAGTGTTGACAATATCATCCATCAACAATTGCCAAATGTCGTACGCGATACGAAAAGAAACAACGCCGAAGACACAAATCAAAACTCTCAAAATGAAACGTCTGCGAAGACTTCGCATCGTACAAATCAACGACTTTGTATTCTAATTGTAAGTGTACCAGCAACGCGCCTTGTTTTCTTTCACTCCTGGTAACGCCTTACCAATGGGTCAACGATGCGTTCAACCGTTTCCACCAGAGCTATTAAGGTCATGTAACCGGATGGAGCCTGCAAGCCATAGTAAGATACTCAGGCTCACATGCGATGATCGTTCTTCCTACCCGATTCGAAGGAAACATTTAATTCAATTTCAAATCTTGAATGAATGACTCTACAGGAAATACAATTTTTTGTGCTCACTATAGCGATGCGTTTTCCATCCAGTAAATTGGAGTTCGTTTCAAACAAAATCGAGCGGCAGCATTTGTACCAGATAGCGATCTCCATTCCTGTTTAACTATGACACGTCTAGCCTTCTGTCCTCTAACGACTTGACGCGAATAAAATACGCGGATTACTTATTATTATTATCATTATTATTATTAGAAGCCTCCCTGAGCGCTGGGTGTAAGAGATCTAACGAAATGCACCGTGGAATTGTCAACGGATTTGAAGATAAAGCCATCGTTCAGAGCATCGAGGTCTAGGGCACCACTTGGTAGATATGAGCGGCGGGTTTCTGTCAACCAATTAAGATTTTCCCAGAGGTGGCAGGGTTTCGATGTCCTGAAAAGCAAATCTACCGCAGCAGTGATCCTGATCGAAATTGGTTTAATTTATCGATACCTCCCCTGGTGACAGAGTCGTTCCTTTTTAAGCCTCAGTTGTTTCAGAAATGCAGAAGATATGATACCGGGGGTGATGAATAGTTCCATAGTTGGACAATGCGTTTCGTACAAAAATCGGTGGCGGCGAAAACGGACAAACTTAAGATGAATAGCGACGACAAAGACGGCATCCACATGATCAATCTAGGCTAATTGACTGCCAAAAATAGCGCCGACGAATTTCGATTTTGAGCTCGTGATGGTATATTTCCTGCACGATGGTGTTTCGAATGTTTTGGAGCGCATCACGATCAGAATGATTGACTTGGCTGACCGGCCTTCCATTCCGAGCATCATATCCTTGTCGTTTCTCCTTTTTTTAAAGCCGTTCCGCTCCAATAGTTAAGTCTATGATCCTTTTGACTCGCTGAATCACAGTGCGTTTCTGCAAGCTCTCCCATCATAGTTCGTCAATCTTACGGTCGCATCAGAGAAGTCTATGAACAAAGAAAACGGATCGGCGAGAAAAATAGAAAAGAAGCAGAAGGAATGAAGTAGGTGTGAAAGGAAAGTATCGATTTTCCAGTGTATCCGCGATACCTCAACCAGTTTCCAAAACCTTTCTGTTCAAGCTTCAATCCCCGAGCAAAACAAATTTGAAAATAACACTCCTTAAAGAGATCAAATCGACGTTTCAGGCTTCAACACTGTCTTTTGGATGTTTTGCGAATTATGTGTATGAACACATCAAGTAAGCAGCTGAAATGATCTGCCTTCGATGCAGCACAAGTCAATCCAGGACACGGGGCTTCCACTAGCTGATTTGTGCGATCAATAATGTCTACAAATGACCGGCAAATACTTAATCTAAATGATACTACTTAAAGTAAAGATAATTTAAAATCGCGAATTACCCTGCCGTGGGAAGTCTCAATTTGGATTGAAAATATCGCTTTCAATGAATAAAATAAGAAAATTACCAGCTAGCCTCGTGAATACGTCTGGAATCCGAGTTGCGGCCTTTTAGATGGAAATTAGCAAACCAGCCTCTACAGTTCGTTTGAAACTCAACACTAAAGTTCACTTAGGCTGCTGTAATTGTAGATTACGTTAAGACGCAGAAAGGAAAATTTATCACCGTTCGAATGTCAAGCATCTGCCTGCATTTCGGAAGATCGTCGGAATACAAATGTGCCCGAGGTGCTCTGTGAAAGTTCAAAATGTTGTCTTTATCATAGCGGGCCGACCGAATGCTCTTGCTTCGGTTGTGATTGGGTAAACAGTGTTGTTGTAGCATGGCAGGACTCCATCTAACATTTCCGCAAAGTTCGGTGTTCGTTTACAAGGTTTTATTTTAAGTCTGTCTTTCTGGACCACGAAACGGCTTTTCTAGCAAACCTTTGCTGGGTTAGTAACTACGGGTAACAAACCGCCCGATTTACCCATTCAACAGAAGGATTGAAGATGTTGCGGCGTAAATGGGACGTTGACTTTTCTCTATCTTTGGATGACTAGGTGCCCGAGGGAATGCCTCTCATGATAAACACGGCCTGAAAATCGTTATGGATGTTGAAGTGCTAAACATGTTCGAGCATTGAACCATTCCTTGGAACCGTATCTCCTTGGTGGTCCATTTATTTGACGTCTTCTTTGTTAAAACACGACTGCGAACGATGGTGATCAAATGCGTATTGATAGCAATCGATTTAACGATCAACAGCGCCTTCGTCGAATCCAGCTTCCTTTTTTGTAATTTGACGCTCCGGCCCGACTTTACTCTTTTAAACTTCTTAGATTAAACGCCTTCATGTCGTTATTGACAATATGCATTGCAAAATTATTTTGAATAGCGGGTCAGCAACGTTTAGCAATCATTAAGTACAAGTCTGCGTTTTGGATACAAAATATATTTTCCTAAAGTGGCCAATGCAAGTTGGACACTTCACTATTGATGAATAATTCGCGTTTTGAATTTAATAAATCGTCCGTCATTTTGCCGCAGTGTAACAATCGTCGCGCAGGGAATCGATCAACACGACGACTTGATTGTGGGCGATTAGGAAGACACCTACCGTTATCTGACGAACAAAATAATTCATACCATCAACTGGGCCGCCACATATCATTGACATACTCCTCCAACTTTGGTCTTTCTAGCAAATTAAACTCGCGAAAGGGGCAATCTACTTAACGATTCCCCAGTTCGGAGAATTGATTCTTCGATAAGCTCCATCCGGCAACAATACTCATTTGTTTTCGCTTACAGAATGATCTCTACAAATCTCTATTTAATTTGCTGCCACTCTAGACAGTCGTGTTCAGGTATTGAAGCACCAAGTTGTTAGACATCGGGACTGTTCGCAATCAAGTCAATGAAGCGAAGCTGTTTAATTTTGAGGTGCTTTCACCACGGATGAATATCGATGCCTGCATCATGATAGCTCAATCCACATCACAATCCTCATTAGTTAAGCCAAAACTCACCTCTGATTGAGTGAGCCTGTTATAACAGGAAAACGTCGTTTCTTATTTACGTGTCACCGGTGACTCTTCAAAGCAGGCTCCAATGGGAGCAGTTGATTTTGCTGAGACTGCTGGACTCTGGATTTTTCAATTTGTCTCAACAAATACTATTATTATAATGTCAATTGACAAAAGTGGTCATCTTGAATGTAACCTAATATTTAGAAGCGTGAAACATAAAAAATCGATATTTTTGCTCAAATGCGTTATCTGTCTACGGTGTGATTTAAAGCACGGATAACATCATGATTCATTATTTGGTGTGCGACGT
>JAPUBX010002293.1:0-11415 GCA_028672205.1 Proteocephalus fallax | reverse complement strand
CCGTATCGACGAAAAACGGCTTGGTGAAACGGCCAGGTTGGATGTCGTCATTGATGTGGTATTTCGGCGTCTGTGTCATCGTCAACCTGACGGACTGCGGTTGAGATTTCTGCAGCCATGGGGATGTGTTTGAGACTGCCAGCTTGAGAGAAATGGGCACTTGTAAAGGTGTCTCTGTAGGAGGTGTTGTTTCCTGGAGAGGCTGGTCAACTTGCGGCACAACTATTGGTTGTGTAGGCTCTGTGTCGAGTGTTGGTAGATTCGATGCATCGATGAGAACGGGCCATGGCTCAGTGCCGGTAGCAATCTCAGCTTTTGAAACCACACGAACAGTGTGTGTTGTTGGCTTCAACGGTGCTGGTGCATCGAAGCGTGTCTCGGTCATGGTGGCCGTTGCATTTGTGTGTGGTCGTTGCAGTGGAGCCGGCGTTGTGAGGGCAGTCGTAACGTTTGTCATGGCCTTGGGTTTGTCGGTATCTTCCGAGGTTATCTCTACTAGGTTAAGAACGCTAGACACTTGGATTTCGACCGACTTCATGTTTGGTTTGTCAGCTACGAGGCCAAATGTTGAGAGGAGTTCACTTCGAGAAGCTGACTTGGTGGAAGTGGGGTACAGACGCATGTGGATGCGTGGACTTTCGACCGTCTGCGCGGAAATCATTGTGGCCAATTCGGTAGTAGTTATGGTAGCCGTATCGACGAAAAACGGCTTGGTGAAACGGCCAGGTTGGATGTCGTCATTGATGTGGTATTTCGGCGTCTGTGTCATCGTCAACCTGACGGACTGCGGTTGAGATTTCTGCAGCCATGGGGATGTGTTTGAGACTGCCAGCTTGAGAGAAATGGGCACTTGTAAAGGTGTCTCTGTAGGAGGTGTTGTTTCCTGGAGAGGCTGGTCAACTTGCGGCACAACTATTGGTTGTGTAGGCTCTGTGTCGAGTGTTGGTAGATTCGATGCATCGATGAGAACGGGCCATGGCTCAGTGCCGGTAGCAATCTCAGCTTTTGAAACCACACGAACAGTGTGTGTTGTTGGCTTCAACGGTGCTGGTGCATCGAAGCGTGTCTCGGTCATGGTGGCCGTTGCATTTGTGTGTGGTCGTTGCAGTGGAGCCGGCGTTGTGAGGGCAGTCGTAACGTTTGTCATGGCCTTGGGTTTGTCGGTATCTTCCGAGGTTATCTCTACTAGGTTAAGAACGCTAGACACTTGGATTTCGACCGACTTCATGTTTGGTTTGTCAGCTACGAGGCCAAATGTTGAGAGGAGTTCACTTCGAGAAGCTGACTTGGTGGAAGTGGGGTACAGACGCATGTGGATGCGTGGACTTTCGACCGTCTGCGCCAAAATCATTGTGGCCAATTCGGTAGTAGTTATGGTAGCCGTATCGACGAAAAACGGCTTGGTGAAACGGCCAGGTTGGATGTCGTCATTGATGTGGTATTTCGGCGTCTGTGTCATCGTCAACCTGACGGACTGCGGTTGAGATTTCTGCAGCCATGGGGATGTGTTTGAGACTGCCAGCTTGAGAGAAATGGGCACTTGTAAAGGTGTCTCTGTAGGAGGTGTTGTTTCCTGGAGAGGCTGGTCAACTTGCGGCACAACTATTGGTTGTGTAGGCTCTGTGTCGAGTGTTGGTAGATTCGATGCATCGATGAGAACGGGCCATGGCTCAGTGCCGGTAGCAATCTCAGCTTTTGAAACCACACGAACAGTGTGTGTTGTTGGCTTCAACGGTGCTGGTGCATCGAAGCGTGTCTCGGTCATGGTGGCCGTTGCATTTGTGTGTGGTCGTTGCAGTGGAGCCGGCGTTGTGAGGGCAGTCGTAACGTTTGTCATGGCCTTGGGTTTGTCGGTATCTTCCGAGGTTATCTCTACTAGGTTAAGAACGCTAGACACTTGGATTTCGACCGACTTCATGTTTGGTTTGTCAGCTACGAGGCCAAATGTTGAGAGGAGTTCACTTCGAGAAGCTGACTTGGTGGAAGTGGGGTACAGACGCATGTGGATGCGTGGACTTTCGACCGTCTGCGCGGAAATCATTGTGGCCAATTCGGTAGTAGTTATGGTAGCCGTATCGACGAAAAACGGCTTGGTGAAACGGCCAGGTTGGATGTCGTCATTGATGTGGTATTTCGGCGTCTGTGTCATCGTCAACCTGACGGACTGCGGTTGAGATTTCTGCAGCCATGGGGATGTGTTTGACACTGCCAGCTTGAGAGAAATGGGCACTTGTGGAGTTTTCTCTGGTGGTTCGGATTCGAAAAGGGATTGGTTATCTTGCACCACAACTATTGGTTCTGTTTTGATTGCTGTCAGAGTCCATGCCTCGATGCAGCTTCCTTTTGGTGTTTTCGTTTTTGTTTGGGTTTCTTTTGTTATTTTGTTATAAAGTGGTGGTTTTGGAATTCCTTCGTACTTGTCTTCTGTTGTCATTTGAACTGCTTTTTCATGAAGCGATGTATTTTCTGTTTCCGATGATACAACTACTTCCGTTCGTCGTCTGTCGTGGTTTGATTTGCTCGATGGGGTTAAGGATATATCGTGCTCCATCTTCATTCTTCCCGTGTTGTCAGGTTTCCAAGACACTATTCTTTCTTCAATTTTTAAAATTTCTTTTGCTGTCACTGGCACCTTTTCAATATCCAATTGAATGCCTCTGTTATGACGATTGTTCCCCATTGGTTCAATCGCATCTTGTGTGCTCTTTGCGGATGTCAACTGGAGATACACTATCGAAACAGAAGAGGGTTTCGCTGTTGCTGCGAATTGCAGCTGCCGTCTGCTGCGATACGTGTTGTCATCTCCATTACCTCCGTGCGGTCCGTTTCGTATGTGTTTTTCCAAATTCATTTTTCGATTCAGAGTCATGGAGCTAATCACCGTGTCGTTTGTCTCTGTCACGATGTCTACCAATTGGGGCATTCTGCGGTTCGGCACAGGATTGAAAGGTACCAGAGCAGATTCCGTTTCAGAATCGTCACTTGAATAAGCTCGCAATATTTCAGGAGGTTGTTGATGGTCGACATATTGCACGGGTCCACGTCGGTATCCTGGACGGTTGGTTAGCGCCGAGGTGCGTTGTAGAACCTCGTCGCCTCGGAAAAAACGATTGTCCCTGAGATCTCGGGTATTTCTGTGCATATTATACTGGGAGTTCGCTGAATCCGAGCCACTTGAGGATACCTCTTCTTCCGAGGAGTAGTACTCTCCGAAAGTTGTGTAAATTTTCTGCAACGGAACACCAACCGTGCGCGGTTGTAAACGGAAAGCATTCACCTGCCTCATAATCTTCTCCAACCTCCGGTTTTCCCTAAGAGATTCCTCACTAGAAAGGGGTCGGTAATTTGGGGAAAGAATATCACCACTTACTAGACATAGTTCAGATCGCCGACGGATTTGAAAGCGCTAGTGTCCACTTTTCCCGTCTTTGTAGCTTCTTGTAAGTTGCATGAAACCCTTTTCGATTTATGGGCGTGCTCCTGTAAGCGAAATGGCAAACAATTAGCATTCAGCTTAAAGTCTAACGCCGAGATATTACATTTATATTTAAGAATTATCCATACGTACTTGCAGTTTCTGAATACTCTTTCGATAGGACGCGGTTTCGACAATCGTCACGATTACGCCGTCGGTTCTCGCTTCGTTTGTCACCTGTGTTCGAAGTTTTTCTCGCAGGTCTGCTATCCGTTCTTTGAGTACCCTGTTATACGTGCCGCATTTTGTACCCGTACTGGGGAATGCTTTCTCAATATCGGTCAACAGTTGATCAAAAACGTGACTGCTCTCGAGACGAATGTACTGCGGGTGAAAAGTACGAAAATGATTAAGACAACTGTTTTTGAGGCGTGGGTCATTCTACTAACACAACGCACAGCGGTCTAGACATTTAATATTTAGGGCCGGTTTTGTGTCATTGGGTTTTGTTTACTAATTGAATTTGTAATTTAGCAGAGGCAACCGATTTTCTGAAATCAGTAAAACCCATCCGCCCAGAAATACAAAACAAGGCGCGCAGTATCCTTATGGACCTTTTATTTCAGTGAATATGTATTTTCAGGATATATACTGTCCGAATATGTATTGTTATTACATTTGCAAGGGTGAATTCCCACAGTGCTCTAAACTGTATAACGGACGTATCGAAAATGCCTAAGAAGCTGACACAAAACCTTCACGTCGTGAATGAGTCCCTTCTCGTGTTAATTACCACCATATTGTTTATATCGATTTGCCCAGCTTTGCCATTTAGCTAGCACACCGCATAGCATGACTAGTCGGTTTGAGCTGCAATCTGGTCGCTGGTTAGACGTGTTTTAACCCATGCCAGCACGCTTGCATACGCCCCAAGTCCATTGGCTCATTTAAGTCAAACTATCTTATTCATATATTCGAATTCAGTTTCACCGACACGTTGTGACTAGAATGATCGACTACAACTCGCCTTCTCTACAATTTATTGTCAAACCGACTATAAGTCGCGTTTCTTAAGAAAATCTGTCCTGGAGGGACAAATTGTGTAGTAGGTTTTTTTAAACTGTTTAGATTGTCATTTCGAGCCACTGAAATAAGAGCATTCCCGAACAAGTCTTTTTCCAATTCCGGGTTTGGGAGATTTAAAACTCTTTGATTCCCACAAAAACGGCTACATATGACTATATATTATGAAATTAACCATTTGCCCTAATGCTTTTATTGCTGGTGTGAAACAGTCATAGGAAAACCGTTTGGTAGGCAGTATACACTTTTTAATGTCGAACGTTAACGTTCTCAAGACCTAAATAAAGCTGTTGCAAATATTACTATTTATGAATGGTGACGAATATAAGTTTGCATATTTGTTTACGATTTGTTTGAGGACTCACCGAAGAAGATAGAATTCTCTCGAAAAAGGTTGAAATCTTAACTACAGCAATCTTCAGCCAACAGTCAATCAGTTCACTCCAAATTTGCTCAAAGGCATCGGAAACTCTAAACACGCGATACAGACGTATTAATTTTATCCGCAAATACACAAAACACGAGTTTATAAGCGTCCACTCACTCCCTGGCCCGCTGAATGGCTTCTTCGTCGGTTTCATTGATCATTACTGTGACGGCGGGCACATCCATTTCCCGACCGTCAATTGTGCGAATTCTCCACATGAGGGATTCTCTTTGTGAACAGAAGCCGGCACAGTCACTATCGCCTTCACTTGACGAATCCGTGAAGGACGATGATTGGCTCACTTCATCTTCACAATAAACTGGGTGTTCTGTCCGGGTACTTGGGCCGACTGCCGAACCGGTTGTATTCGCGTGGACTTTAGGGAACGCATTCTTGTAATGGGGATTTTCAGACACAGAGGATGACTCAGTTGATCCCGTGGTCTCATCGGTGCAAGAGTTAATCGGCGTCACGAAAGCATTGTCTACAACGTAGACGTGCTCCCCGGCTCGAAGACGGAAGCTCTTCGTGGAGTAGTTACAGAGCATGATTCCCGAGACTGGCCGGTCAAGTGGACTGACGCGCAACGAAACAGGATGTATTCGGTGGGCCCTGTCTGACAATTTGAATACATCGTGGGATAGCGATTGGAATAATGAGAGATTTTCCTACAAGGGATTAAAATATTTAATTTAGGAAAAACGATTTTGAGTTATCGCAAAACGACAGCCTACCGCAAGGAGATTATTAAGTCGATTGTTTGTTGTCAAGGAGAAGTCAGCGTTGATTTCTTCCGAGTTGTATCGGATGATCTTCAGTTTCTTGTAAAGCGAATTCATTAGGTGGTCGCAGTTGTAGTAGAACTGTAATGTGGAAAATCGTGAATCGGTTTGCCATACTTCTCACAATTTTGTACTTCTAGAATTTCGACACGGGAACGTACCATTTGATATTCAGCAGCGTTTGAGATATGCACACGGCTGACATACGAAAACCGTTTCACGGTTTTCCAACTATTTCGCACGTTTCGGCTGAGATTCTAGAAAGCACCGAACAATATTAAGATTTACTATTTCTATTTAAGTAGTCCGTCGAAGACGATAATACAAAACCACGTACTCTTTCCAGGTAATCTTTGCTATCGCGAATTTTAACAAGTTCGACTGCGCGATCTGATATCTTCTGGGAAAGATCCTGTAACGTAAGATATGCAAATCAATCAATATGTGCGATACTGCGCAGTCGATTTACATATTGAACATAAAAGGATAAAACGGGCCTCTGCATCGATTGTCTCGAAATATCGATACACTCAACCCAGAACACCATTCTTCGACGGTATTTCTAGAGTCGTTCTCTCCTGGATTACCGTAGATTGGGTGACCCCTCACTTTCAGGTCAGCCTCACTGTAAATCCGTTCGACCGATGCGAAGGCCATAACACTGAATCTCCACAAGAACGGTCATTTTTTATTTGTCTCAATTGCTGGAGCAGGAATTCAAAGAGGCTTTTTAAATTCGTAAAAAATCGATCCACTTTAAAGAGGATTACCATTATTATTATTAATCGTGTGTGTCAAATTAATCAGTAATAAAATTCCGTAATTCTACTTTCCTAATACCACTTACCGAAAACATGTGCTCAAGTTCATTGATCGGAGAGAGGAATTCTAGGTGTGCTCGATTTAAGTGGATTTGGTTTTGTAGGTCACGAGCGGTTTGTTGAGGTACCATGCCCTAGCGGAAAAATTGGCAAACGTGCATTAATCGAAATGTGTTGTTTTCCGATTTGATTAATGGAAGTCAGCCTACCCATTGGACGTGGTTGCTAAGGCTCCTCTGAAGGCAGGATTGAACACTTAGCTCCTCCTCAATCGATTGATGCGTTTCTCCAATGTACTCCATGTTGACTGCGGACTAAAACGCGACGAAAACAGAGATCTCCAACGGTCACACGACCATTTCCACACCATATCTCATTTCTAAAGCTGTATATATGTACGCTGGTAACATTAAAAGTTATGAATATCCTTGGGGATATATTCTTTCAAAAAGCGTATTTGGTATTTACTAGAACCGGTAAAATAAATAGTTTTATCAATTTTGTTTCCAGTTAAGTAGAAGTAAACATAGCAACAATAACAAAATTAAATGGACATACATTAATGTCTTGCATCGTAGGGAGCATTTCGAAAAGAGTCCCAGTGTCCATGGTGAAGTCCCGGGAGTGTAAACGCCTGCTTGAAGTGATTTGCGGATTCGTTCAATCGATGGCTTGTATCGCGGGCTATGAAAGGTGCTGAACGAAAGTTGAGTCGAAATAGCAGAGAAACGCGCTTGTCTCACTGTCGTCGTAGGATGTGCTGCTTACCACTTGTCAGGGTGTGTCAGAGCGGTCGCTTTTATGGTGGCTCCTGAGCCAATGCGCGCCAGATACGATACTGTCTCTCCCTCTTTCGCAACTGCTCTTGTGTGCTGAACTTGTGCGCCATGTTGAGGCATAGATTGATTCGGCAAAAGGGTGCTGTTCGGGTGATGTCGAGCCTCCTAGACCGAGTTCGGTCGCCTCCTTTAACGGGATGACCTGTGGTCTGTAACTTCGTGTTCGGTGTTCTACGGAGAGAGGGGGAAGTACTGGAGAGTTTTTGACCGCCACTATATTAATAATAACAATTTTATACTTATCTCTTGGATAGATTACTTTAGTGACCAGGTTTTATTGTTACGAGTACATATTCGCACAACTATGCTTTTATCTATACATTTTTCGAAATTTCAGATTAAAATACAAACATTTAGGCTATCAATGCACAGATGCCCTATTTTTGTGGTCCACACAAGGAGAAGTTCCGGTGGTAGAAGTGTTAATATGTTTTATTCAAATGTGGTATGAGCATAGCCTTTCAATATGCCTATAGAGTATAATGAATATAATCCTCACTACAGCCATCTGTAGAAGTAATCGTAGGAGAAGTCGTGGGATTCGAAGCATTAGTAGTAGTCGACCGATAGAAGTCGGCTTGGATATTCTGCTGTGAAATAATTTATTATGAGTACATTCATATAGAAATCGACCAAGTGTCGTGTTTTTATTTTAATTGCTAAATGGTTCACTTGCTGTCAGGCTGAGTTGAAATTTTGCAAAGGGGGCTGAATTAAACCATATTTCATCGCCTAAACAGTCAACATACGCAGTCGACAATAGCATCCGACGGCCGACAAACTGGAGCGAAAATGTATGGACGTGACGCTGGACTAGGCCTGGCAATTGAATTGTTCGGTGCGATCTCAAAATGCAAGAAGGAAGTCAGCTTAGGGCACTCGGAAAAGAACAACAGCAAATGGGCTGGCAGGGATCAGTCGTGGGCAAAAACTTGGTATTTTGAGTATGCACAGGTAGTCACGTTAGCGACAGATTCACCGGAGACTCTGTAATCACCTTCGCCTGCTGTAGATCTAGCAAGTTATTAAGCTTGTCTAGTTGACAGAGTAATTTATTTATGCTCGTGGGCCCTCAAACCGTCAATGCAAAGTGGCGTCACTTTCGAGCCGATTTTCGGGATTAAACTAAACACTATCTATCTATCTATTGTGGGGAAGAGTTATTTTACTTCGGTCTGCTGTGAAGTCTGCAGGTAGACCTATCATCAACTCTATGCTACGGCCGAGGCGAAAAATGGACGGCTTCGCAACTGAACAAGGCAGCTGAACCCAAAACACTTTGTTTCATTTCTTACGCAGACGTAGCAAACAAAGATCAGCACCGCTTTGTCCCTCGATGTATACTAATTGAAAAATCGAATTACACATTAATTAATCTGGTGCAATCATTTCATAAAGTTTGTATTGTTCTGTGCCAGCAAATTTGAGCACACCATTGTAATCTTATTTAGACAATTAATTTGTGCTCCCGAGGATCGAAACGAAAGGTAGATTGGCGACTCTTTATAGAACCGATGGCACGACTTTACGACCGATACACTTATTCGCCCGTTTATTGCGCCAGTTGTCTTCTTGCTATATTAAACCGTCATTAATACATTTTAAACTGATATAAATACTTCCTTCTCTCTTCAACCAATACGAAAGATATATTTTTTTCTATTCCTACAAGAAAGACTGTTCAATTTACTATTTGATCTGTGAAAAATCGCACAACTATCAAAACTCGTCGGGAACTACGCGACAAGTATGAATGTGATAGGATCAGCTGGTTCATTGAATCGGATTTGATAGACATGCCGACGATGACTTGATAAATCAGTAACATCGAGGATTGTTACCATACGATTTCAACTTCTTCCAAGAATAACACCGCGAGACGGTCGAAAATCATTCCCTTTGAAAAAGGTGACCTTTCCCGATCCAAAGCCTTAGAACGATGTGTGGAGTTTGTACCCATTGAATAACACAACCAAACTTTTACCAGTAGTTGCTTGATCATCGGATTAACCGCGAAATAACGTCGGAATAGCTTGATGAGTCTCTCGTCATGATCATGCCTGCTGACACCATGGACAAAAATGTAATCTTGGCAAATTTCAATACCATTAAGGCCATCCAATATGCCATTAATGCAATCCTGGAAAATATCCAGGGCAACATTTAGCCTAAAAGGTAGGAAGTAGTACCGGAATAACCCAAAAGGGGTATTAATAACAGTCAGCAAACTGGATTCGTCATCCAGTGGAATCTGTAAGTAGGCATCTTTTAGATCAATTTTGGAGAAGAAAACTCGACCCCTTGAATTTATAGAGGATGTCTTCTGGTTCCGAAGTAGTGCATGTCTTCGGTAAAAATCGGCGATTGAGTGTCATCCTGTAATCATTACATATCCTGGGTGTAACACCGTCGGATTTTAGTGGTGTCACAATGGGATTGGCCCATTTTCAACTGCTCACTGGAGTCAGTATATTACGCTCCACCAATTGGCTCAGAGCCAGTTCAACAGAGTCTCGTAAGCCGAAGGCAATAATTCTCCGCTTCAAGAACATGGGATCTCCGGCAACCCCGGGGTTGACTTTGGCAATTTTCATTCCACCAGTCGCTCTGGTGCACTTTTGGACCAGATCTTTCAACTCGGACTCAACTGCCGGTAGTGAATAGAAACTCAGTTGGAACTTGAGCTGCTTCATGAAGTTCAAACAAATAATGGCTGGACCCGTTGCCGACACCAAGAATTTGCATGGGAATCTCGTACCATCTCGGACAATATGGATTATACAGAAGCCAATTATTTCCAATGAATGACCAGTGATACCAATAATCGACTGGTTTGTCTTCGGTATACATGGACTTGGACAAAACGTCTTCAATGAATGGATGGGAATGAGCGATTCCACACTCCCGGTATCAACAATGACGGATATCTTTTTCCCATGTGAATTCATGAGTTCCTTGAAAATATGGCCACTTCTGTGACTGCTGGAACTCATCAGAGTCATGTCGGATATATTGTCGTCTGAATCGTCAGTAATCGCACAAACCTTTGATTTGCAGACCGATTTGAAATGGCCTGGTTTGCCACAGTTATAGCATTTCGCATCCCGGAATTTACATTGCTCTCGTGAATGCAATTTGCCACACGAATGACAAGTACCGAATGATTTATCGGTGTTATTTTTGCGATCTTTACGTGTCTAATTGGGCTTCAAAGCTGCATTTTTCGGCTTGAGTCTGAAGTACAAGGATAAAATCACGGATATTTTGATCGGATCTTCGCATGAGAGTATGCAATATGCTTCGTTCAGCAGCCACAAAAGCTATTGGCTGAACATGCTGAAGAATTGCTTGATGAATCTTGGCGAGTGGCATTTTAATGGGAATCTCCGGATAAACCAAGTTCTTCACCAGAACATCAGCGTCTTTACCAATAACGTTCAGAAAATAAGCCGCTTTTTATCTTCAGCGAGATTATCTTGGGTGATAACCCAAATTTCGAAACGCTCAATGTAGTCCGAAACTTCTCGGGAAGTTGAATTAACTGATAAGGATTCCAGGTTCGTTTTGACATAGTTGCGACGCCAAATGTTATAGAATTGTATATTGGGTTGTATTAACCCTTAATATAGAATAGACGAATTGTCTGTGTTAAGGGTATAACTCAAATAGCAAACCGAAACTTTTAAAGAATGCGAACACGTGCAGCAACGTCGAATAGAATATTCTTAAAAGTGCGCTACAATACTTAGCATAGTAAAACACAATTAACAGTTAAAGTTAGCAACCACAATGAAGTAGCATATGTCAATCATTTTGTGATTTACAAGTCCTGTTAGTAGCCGTTACATCTTTCCATCTATTCCAACAATAATTCTTTGTTTAAATGCGCCATTCTTAAAAATTATTGAAAAAAACGTGAACTGATTCACCAGGCACTGCGTGATTACGTACTGGCAATTAAAAGCCACCGATAATAACTCAAGGTTTTAGCGATTTTGATAAATTGAAAGCTGAAATAAACTACTTGTGAGAAATTGTCAGATTATAT
>JAPUBX010002287.1:0-39399 GCA_028672205.1 Proteocephalus fallax | reverse complement strand
ATCCTGCCATGCTCGCTAATCTTGTGGTTCAGTGCTAACGATACTTGATTATTCTCTTCATTTAATTATACAAATGCACAACGTTAGGTCTGCGATCGCGCGTTCGTGTGCGGAAATCTGTTCGTGTGTGTTAAAGCAAAAGGGGGCATTTAAGTTCACGACATGGCTCCCCCCTTAGACTCTTCGTCGTCAGCGGAAGAGATACAATAAAGAGTACCTTAAAGGGACTATTACAAGGAATCAGTGGAGAGCAAAGTTAGCGAGGTTCAGGAAAGGAGACTGCTGTCAGGCCTCGCGGTAGACGGTAAATCGCATTGATATTACATTGCGAAATTGACGAAGTAAAATGCTGCCAAAGTACTTGTAACACGTTCAGGAAACTTTCGTGTGGTCGATGCGAGTTCATTCGTCGTAGCAGGGTGGACGTTCGGATTGACCAAAATCTGGGGAGGATGGCACATTATTGTAAAAAGGTTTTCTATCGTTGTCTGAAGTTATTTATATCGGCGGATTCCTCACGGAAGATTAATAAAATCATGTTACATGGCTTTCGTGTCTACCGATGCGAGTCGTATGCGTCGTAGCATGGTTGGCGTTCGGATCGACAAAAGGTGGTTGAGGGTAGCCAATAATGGTGAGAAAGTGGCTTCTATCGCTGTAGGGATATCTTCGAAGAATTCGTCCTTGCGTATGATGAAGATTGTTACTTCGCTTGGAAAGGGGCCGAGGCTAGTGCTGCCTTTCGTGTCTACCGATGCGAGTCGTATGCGTCGTATCATGGTTGGCATTAGGATTGACATAAGCGATCGAGGATAGTATGTGATTGTCAGAAAATGGCTGCTGTTGCTGTGAGGTGATTAGCGCTGACGGATTCCTCGGGGAAGATGAAGGGATTGATATCACCTGTCTTTCGCGTCTATCGGTGTGAGTTGCATGCGTCGTAGCATAGTTGGCGGTCGGGTTGAAAAAAAACCGTCGAAGAAGGTAAGTAGCGCACATTCAAGTTCAGAGTGAAATATTAAACTGTTACGGTAGCAAATGGGTGATGAAAATAGATTTAAGTGAAAACGTAGTCTTTATGGTTGCCTATGATTTTTCACAACAGGAACCAGAGGGTCGTGAACACCATCAGATCGAACTCCGTACCATCGAAAGATAGCAAAGCAAGATGGCCGCCTCCTATCTGGTCATGTCGTGCATTGCACAACGTTAAGTCGGCGATCGCGAGCGGAAATCGTTTCGTGTGCGTTAAACCAAAAGGGGGCATTTAAGGTCACTACATGCCCTCACCATTCTCTTAGGTTACGCCATTTATGTTAGATATTTTATTAAACTCGAGTTCGATTTCTCTTTCGCATCACTGCTATTTTATATTTGCTTTCCGTGTGTAAAATACGATATTTTTCGCCGACTCCGGATGGACTAACTTTAATTAGATATGTACTACTGCATCACGCCAGTCGTAGAATGTTCAGAACTTTGAATAGAACAATCACATCGGTAAAATACGCAAATATACATCGATTCCTTGCTACAATTCCAGTTTAACTCCTCGTATTTTAGCTGGGTGTTTACCAATGCGTTGATTTCAAAAGACCAATATGCTGTTGAAGTATAACTACAAAATGAATGTCTTCACTTTTCTGTATGACGATTGTTTCTTTGAAATGTGTTGATAACGATAGTGACGCGTCATTCGTTAACCGGACTGTGTGTTGGTTTGTTCATCAATCGAACTAGTCCGAGGCACCAGCAATTTTAGCCGGTCCCCGGGGATTATCGAATACTGATTTTGACGTTTGTGATTATTGCTTGAAAGATTCTGTATGAACTAGTAGAGACTCGCGGTTAGTCGTCAGGAAATCGCATGCTACTTAAATTACACAGAGGAAACTCGCAAATGCGTTCTCTGGTAAAGAACCTTTGATAAAATCTTTGAATGAGCACTGTCATATGCCTGTCGAATCTTCATTGATTCGCAGTTGGTTTCTCCGGCAGCGTGAGCAGATACGCGTGCGCGATTCGGAACCTAAACATCTCTGCCGGTAGCCATTGATGTGGTTAAAGTGAATCATAAATAATAATATCATGATATATTTTTTAAGACAACTAAACTCTCAGTGAATCCCACATTTCTTCCCATCTGTGTTGCGAGATCCAGAAATCGGTCTCTATCCCACAAACACGCGTACGTAACATACAAAATAGATTTATAATCAAAATATAAAGGATGATGTTTCACAGTGTATTGTGCCTCTTCAGTGGGCATTCGCTTAGAGCGCGGCGAACCATCTGCATTGACTGCTTCATGGTTCTTTCTGATTCGTTTACGACCAAAACGTCAAACGGCGCGTCGTCAAGGGCGCATTCAGTTTCCGCATCGTCGATGCCGGTTCTGTGGATGAAACCCCGTGATGTACGAGTTCGCAGAGATGCCGAGACCCTTATGTGGACCATCGGATTGCTCTCGTTGAGACTGGCGAAGTAGGCTAGGTCGCTGGGTCGCCGGCAGTCAGCCACAATCACAACAGATGGTTTGAGAGTTGTGTCCTGAATCAGATATTCGAGGGCCTTGCGGCAGAAAATTTGGGGATCTCGCCGCCGTATCTGTTCGCTCCAACTAACCATATCGGAACGATAATTTTCCTTAAACGTTGAAGAGGACATGAGCGTTTGTAGATCAATGTTTAATCTTTTGGCGAAGGCTCTTTTTATGGGCTCTGATATATGAATTACGCAGACGGATCGGCCCATTTCATGCTGTATATATGTCCGAAGTAATTCGGCGAAGAAATCTTTACCACATTTTCGCTTGCCTGAGATAGTGATGAACTTGACTGAATGCCAATCTGCCGCGATATTTTTCTTAGATAGCTGAAGTAAGGACAAGACTAGATTATATGCTTGCCAATTCTTCTACGGTTTATATAACTTTCATGATAACATAAAGAATCAACAAATGAACCAATTTATGGTTTAGCGCGTTTTGTCTCGTATTCCATATGCACACCCCACTCGTACTGTTTTATATTCAATTAAAAGTTAGGTTCCGGGACTCCTTTGATACGGAAGCGACTAAAAATGCAATAATCCTTTCTGTGTCGCTCAAATTTATGTCAATGAAGGCGTTGCATTTCAATTGAAAAAGTAATACATGCACGACTTTTAAGAACATATACTTATCGCGACTTGTGCATGATATTCGAAGCTGAAAACTGTATAACCTCGGCAAATTATTTGTGAGCAATTCCACAAAATAATATTTAAAAAATACGACGACGGTGAGCAATTAATAAAGTCGGCTTACAACATAAGAATTATTTGCACACGACCGAAAACCCCGCATTGACCTTACCGCGCCCTTTAAAGGCCGACTAATTCGAAAATTGTTAAAATAGAACAAGACATTTGTGTAAAAAGTTAATTCTGTGACAAAAACTGCGACAGTTCAAATATTAATTCGTTTTATTACAAAATTTCAACTTCGAGTATCATGTTTTACTTTTTTTTACCAGTTTTTCGAGGGTTTTTCAAAAAACTGATATAATTCAAGTCTATTTTAGTCAGTTTTACCCGTCTATAAATCGCTTATATTTTATTTATATTGATTTAAAATATCAGCTTTCCATTTCAACCCAAGTAACACATGTACTCACTCGGTTCCTTTGGAATTAGAGATATTGAATTCAGATATGCAATCCAGTTGTGGGATTTATCTCAGATAACGTTGCTATTTGTGACTCTTTAATTCGTATTTAAACCATTTAATTAACTGATGCATTATCTGTGTGGCAAATTCAAGATAATTATCTGTAACGCACGCCACTGGCTGCATGTATAGTCTTTACACCTAGTAATTTAACTTGTTTTATATATCATTTTAGGTCTGTGTAAAGATAAGGGAACACGTTAGGAGTTAAATAGACTTCATTCACTCTAACAGGACAGGGAGTAACGAGAGTTAAGCAATATGGTCGTTGGGTAAAGACAGGGATACTGGGGAACAACTCTGGTTCTTCAGCCGGGTTTACGAAAGACGACTCCACCCCCAGCTTCAGCATCGATGCGAGAAGCGCCTCGGGTAACGTCTGGTCCGTCTTCGTCCTGTTCCGGCTGTCGAGCTCACGTCTTCGTGCCAACATCTCCGTGCGAAGCTGCTTCATCGCTTCAGACTTCTGCCTTCTTGCCAACATTTCGATGCCAAGCAGCTTCATCTCCGTCTGCAGCTTCTCCATCTTGGCTTCCATCCCGCGCATCCACTCCTCTGTAGGCGTGTTAACGTCTTCTTCAGCGTCCTCGAGCGAAGATGCCGGTCGACTGTTCGTCGTCGACGTCTTCGTATACGCGGCCGTTGTTTCTCCATCTTCTTCGACGTCCTCGTGCGAAGATACCGGTCGACGGTTCGTCGTCGACGTCTTCGTAGTGGATCCGGTTATTACGGCCATTTCTGGCAGGATATTTTCGGTCATCTGCTTCACCATTTTCCTCAATAGAAAAAGTATTAACACAAGTATCAATGGTTTCAGAAAGCTCACGATAGCGTGATCGATCGTCCCGAAAAGTCCGCGCTTCAGCACGGTGATATTAAAACAAAACTCTTAATCGAGATGAGAACTAACAAAGCTATGTTAAAGTATGTAAAAGGTTACTAAACCCCTTATTTGGAATTAATTACGATAGTTATCCTCTACACCACCCTCCCCTCAAACAAGACCCCCCTCCTCTCCTTCGCCGATTGATCTTCTCCGGGGCTTTCCTCCTGGGGGTTATCCTCATCTCCCGAGGCTTCAACCTAGACATTCGCTGGTCCTGTAGTAGAAAACATGCATTATATGTATACACAAAAATAAATATTTTTATTTGATGAATAACTTATCTACTGTACGGTATTATTATCTATGTCTGGGACCCCACCTCCCCCTCAATTTTAACCCCGCCGCCCTCGCTTTCGACCCACCTCCTTAAGGGCGACCTGAGTTGCGCGAGTCCTTGGTGGCCGGGACTTGTACCCGGATCTTCCACGTTCCGGGCGGAACTACTCACCACTGTACTATAACGGAATGTTTTGTGCATTCTTACGGAATCGCAGTGTCCGTTTTCGCCGTGCCCGATTTGTATAACTATAGAATCTGTTAGTCTAGAACCTAAATGATAAACAGGTATAGGAGTACGGGGAAACTCACACGGTATCGGTTCTGGCATCGATACGCAGTATCGCTGATTGTGACCCACTTTGTTGCTGTCCGCCTCCACCGTCTGGTCTCTGCGAGGTCTTTCTTGGAGAGAAACTTGACCAGAAGTTTCAATGAGGCAGGGGTTTTGAGGAGCTGGCTCCATCTCGCCCGCGATTGATTTCTTTGTCTGCGCTTCGCCAAAGCGCTGGATGTTGTCTGTCGTTCTCAAACGGGGAAGTTCGAAGTCACCGTTCTCCTGGGTAAGGTTTGGGACGAGTGTCGATCCCTCCGCACAGTCTGCCCTTTAATCCGCGACAGCGCTTCTAATCCTCATCAGACCTTACATAATATCTTATCTTTTTCGCCTATCGATAATAAATCGTCCCCCACAATCTCTCCTCCTGTTCGCTTCATTCTGCCTCAGTATCAAGGTACACTCTCAATCCTATTTTCTTCAGATCTTCGAAATTAGGAGGACATTACATTTGGTGATAGCGGTGTTAAACGTGAAAGTAACCACGTTTTCTAACCTACACTCCCTCTCGCACTTATACCTTCCCTAACAAAATGCACCCATCTGAACAACAACACGATCAGAATGAGTTCCACACCCAACCCTTCGAGGCAAGAACAATTCCAACGACAACATTCTCCCCTCCCGACATTTAATCCACAGGCTACACGCGCCAACTCAATTCGATTACCCTCAGCCCTGTAAAAACCACCCACTTAGTTAAAGCCACACCAGACTACCAGGCATCTTTCCCACCACAACTCCTTCAACCGCCAATCCTTCAAACGACCGACAATTTCGGCCAATGGATCCCTATCGTCCGTACCTACCTCGAATTGGTTCCAGAACCCTACCGCAAGCTGGTCCTCTTCGCACTCTTGGCCCCTTAAGTAGTCTACCAAGTAGACGGCCATTCCCCGTCACCCTTCGCCTCATAATCGCAATATTTGGAAGCCCTAGAACAGCTGTTTTAGTTCAGTTTGGGCACCAATGACGCCTACGTTAAACTCTTCAATCGCACCCAGCGAGACGAGGAGTGCATGCGAGACTTCTAAATCGTGCTCAAACACCTTTCATTTCAAGCCTTCCGACTTCAAGGCAATGAAGAGTTTACGTTTAGCGTGATGCTACGGGGAATCCGCGACCCCAACCTCGCCCATTTCCTTCGTCTAATGCTAAGGAGGCCATCGCCTGTGCGTCAGCAGCCCAATGCCAATTCCACCTTGCTTTCGCCAACCCCATCGCCAATACACCGCAACTGACGGGCCCACCCCCTGCAAAACCCACCCCACCACAGACAACATATACCTTCCCAAAACTCGATATCCCCCCAACGAGGTACGCGCGCCCTTCTCCTAGAAACCCGGACTGCCACTATTGCTCCAAATTCGGCAGAAACGCCCGAGCGTGTGGCCACAACAAAGGTAACTAACGTTTTAACCCAACTCTCAACGAGTTTTAAACCGCTCACTATTACAGGCAGAATGCTGGGTAAGACGTCTAGCTTACTAATAGACACGGGTGCAGCCGTCTCCATTATCAATGAACGAATCCTGCGTGGTTCACGACTTATCCTCTACCAATTTCCCCAAATCCAAGTCGTCCGCCAATAACTCCCACCTCGCGATTTCCGGATCTGATACAATCCCCTTCACCCTCAATCGCCGGAAATTCCACCACCGCTTTTTGTCTCCCCCGATATCAAGTGGAACGCCATCCTTGGCTGTGATTTCATGAAAAAAAATGTACGGGCCATTAATTTCTCCAAAACACGTGTATCTCTACACCTGACCAATGACAAGGAGACACATGACCTCAGTGGCGTAGATTTTAGCTACCCCCCACCGGCTGAACCTTCTTCCATCGAGCAGATCCTACCCGACAACATCCCAGAGACCGATCGTCAGTCCCTTTACAAGGCGTTGGGTCCGAATGCGACCGCGCTTTTTCCAATCTCAAAGAGGCCCTCACCGCTGCCCCAGTCCACAGCTTCCCCGTACTTACCCGTGAAGGCCCTACGTTTATCCTGGACACGGACGGCAGTAGCCATGCCATTGGCGGTGTCCTTGCACAGACCGGCGACGATGGCAAGGAATACGTAATCCAATATGGTAGCCACACCCTCGACAACACTGAACGGAACAACAGTGCAACCCGCCGCGAGATGTTGGAACTGGTCTACTTCACGAAAAGGTTTGCCGCCTTTCTGAAAGGAAAACACTTTATTATTCGGACAGATCACTTGGCGCTCC
The DNA here is from genome assembly GCA_028672205.1 of Proteocephalus fallax. Classification (NCBI taxonomy): domain Eukaryota; kingdom Metazoa; phylum Platyhelminthes; class Cestoda; order Proteocephalidea; family Proteocephalidae; genus Proteocephalus; species Proteocephalus fallax. Next base: position 31,960 of record JAPUBX010002287.1, on the reverse strand, counting down.
AATGGCTTCAAAGTTTCCGGGAACCCGAAGGATAAGTAACCCGCTGGCAGGACATGTTATCCGACTTTGAGTTTACAGTAGTCCACCGACCCGGAAAACAGCACCTCAACGCCGATGCCCTATAGCGCATTCCGATGCGCGAACCCCACAGCTGCACCGTCTGTATCAAAGTATCTGTCAACACTTTAACGGTATCGTCCTCCCTCCAGCCCATGCACGCAGTGTCGTACGAAAACTTCAGCACCGGCTAGGCCATGTTGATCAAGTCGAATTGGACAAGGCCGCGAGAGATGGTCTCACAAATAAACTGGGTTCACCCCCGCTATGATGACCTACGGCCGAGAACTACAACTTCCACTTGATGCCAACCTACTACTTACGCAACCCGAGTACCCCTCACCTCCGTCGTACGTCTCCCGCTGATCGAAATCCAGCAGGAATGCCAGCGCTTAGCCTGCACACATCTACGACACGCCCAAATCATCCAATAACGGTCATATGACCGCTAAGGCCACGGCTCTCCATTCCAGCCTGGGGATACCGTGTGGCTCAGCAGCCCAAACCCTCACCGAGGCATATCCAGCAAATTCCACGACCCATGGAGCGGCCCCTTTTCGGTCGTTCAGAGCCTCCCTAACAACTTATACTGTATCCACTCGGACGATAACCCAGCTACACTCTTAGTCCACTTCAATGGCGGGACTAACACCACAACCCCCCGACCAAACCACCCTCATCCCTAGCGACGATATCCCTTTATCCCACACTATCGAACTGTCTTCCTCCAGCCACTGAGGAAAGTGGCTTTGTTGAGGGAGGGCTCTGTAACTCACGCTACTGGATACATTATAGTCTTTACACCTGGTAACCTAACTTGATTTATGTATCATTTAAGGTCTTACCTTTAATCCACGACAACGCTTATGATCCTCATCAGACCTTACATTCATATCCTATCTTGTTCGCCTATCGTTAATAAATCTCCCCCGACAATTGTTAAGCATGAAGAGATTGCGGATAAGGTGTACGTGAAGGCTGCATAAATAGCCGATATCCAATCCAAATCAAATTACGTTCGGCAGTTAGAGCCCGAGAAATTACAACTGGGGTGGCATTACGCCTGACCCTACGTCCCTCTGGTACCCAATTAATACAATTTAATCTAAATTTGTCTGCTCTCTCCTGCTAGAAGACAAACCGGCTTCAATTGGCTTTCTACGGAAATATTTTTACACGTAGCCTCCCGAGTGCCACGAATGGTGGCCTCACCTGGGAATCGAGCCAACGTCCCTCGCCATCAGAGCCAGGATGTTCCCCGTTAAACCATCATGCCGATATCGCGAAGACAAACTCGCACACTGTTTTCTCTCTAGATTCGAAAACATTGTTTAATGAAATTCATATCAACCCTGATAGATTAATCATTTGATCAATTTCTATATTGTTGTCAGCAAAAACGGACATTTTTATCTATTTGAAATTATTCTTTATAATCCTACAAATTCATTATTTATGTGGTATTAAAAATAAAGTTTTCATGTTTTATCATCATAAAGTAAGAATTATATCTTAAGATCGTGAAACGGTGAATTAATCGATCAGTGTTTTACGAAACTGGTTTTTGGCTCAACTGAAAAAAAGGGATTCTGGGTTATTTGATCACTTAGCCTTTGGTGTTATAACAGTGAGGTTAGTATCTATTCGGGGTTAAAATGTAACTTTATGGTCTCCCCTAATAATTCAGATGCCTTTTTATATTTCATTAAGTTTGAAATTTTTAGCATTATATCTATTCTAAACATATATATATTTTTAACAAGAAATACCTTGAACGTTTGGCGCGGCATTTTATTTTACTACTTCTATATATGCGCTACCTCTATTTGCAGATGAATCAACCAACAACGCCTAGTCCGCGTGGTTATCGCCAGCAGTCATATGATTCTCCGATGAGTGCTTTGTATCCCATAGCACAGTCGACAGCCATCAAGCATCGTGGCCAAGGCAATTCCACTTATGTAATACCACGGGACAGTAAATCTACACCTACTGATTCTGTCACTATTCTTGATCTCCATAACCTTCCAATGAACTTGATTTCCAACAGCATTACCGTAACCCCCAAGATGCAAATAAAGAACCAGGAGTTATCTAGTAAAGTATATCATGAAGACGAGGAGCACGACGATCAAGTAGATGTGCAATTAGATGCTGATGAGCTTCGAAATCTAGAAGAAGCATTCGGTGACCTCGCTGGGGCAACTACCACTGTGACATTTGATCGAAAGTGCTTTGGGTCCGATGTCGCTCATTATGAATCAACCAATCTATCCTCGTCTTCATTTCCATCTAATCAACCGGTTACAAATCACTTCAATGCAAATGAGTCGAAAACGCCTGTCGATGAGGTTGGTTTTTTTTTTATTAATCAGGCTTAATTAAGCAGTATCATAATTTCGAATGCACCATTATTATGATTGTGCTATACTTTCACGTTTCCTGGTGGTGTTCACATGGGTGTTCGATCTTTCAGCTAAATGTTTAACTTATTTTTGTGGAAAACTATAGAACGAGAACCTCCTTGTGTCCGACCAGGAAAACGAAGTTCCTGAATGCAAAGCGCCTCTTCCTCGCTTTCCTTCGTCCGACCACTATTCTTATGGCCGCTCCCTGTCCACCATTCTTGAATGTCAGAGTCGCGAATCTTTTTCGGTGATTTGCATTGATTTTATTAACTTGAGCATTACGTTAGGCGTGATCGGACGCACTTTAACGCGTCTTCTGATTATTATTATAGGGGGATACAAAGCACACAAACGACTTGGGTACAACTGCCGAATTTCTCCGGTTAGAACGGGATTCATGTGGTATGTTGGAGAAGTCATCTTCCAAGTTGCCCATACTGGCACAGTCTCACTCAATGCCCAGGCCACGCAAGTCTTGTAAGTGACCTATTATTTTTTATTGTTTATAATTACAACAGCGGCTGATTTGACTCTCTTTTTGCAAAAGACTCGTTTCGATCGAACAAAAGCGATTCTTTGCGGGAATCACGGCAACCCCTTTCGGACATCAAGGTACGTCCATGCTCTCGGTAGATAGTTGACTTAAGGATATTAATCCAGGTCAGTCCACTGGGGATCCTCGCGGCAAAACCTTGAATCTAGGTTATCCTCTAGTATGCGACAGTCGCACCGATTTGATTAATATGCATGCACAGTACACTTTCCTTCTTCCCCCATCTCTTCGGCAGTCTACACAGCAAAATGACACAGCATGCTCAAGGGTCTCTCAGAGATCTGCAATTTTTGGAGCTGGTGACGTCCCCTTCGCCTCTTTGATTAACCTTTCCGACCATCCCGAGGTGGACGAATCTTCGCTGCTTCACCTGAAATCTCTCGATTCTTCGTCGCTTCAACTCCAATGGGATACTCAAGAAAATTCGAAACCCGTAGCCACCCCCCGTAGTGGTAAACGTCTTCCAGTTGACTCTGTCCCTCCTCTGGATCTCTCCACCCTACAGACGAGCGATAATAATGAAGAGGCGGCAGACGAAACCATCAATAACCTGCTGGCCGTCACCAAGTCTCCATCCGATATGGATGAGTCTAGCTCTTACACAACTAGCCTAGACCTGGGGGCCTGTTATAGCGACATGCGAACTTCCGAGTGCACCACTGTTTCACTCGAAAGATCTGCTGTGGTCGTGGTGACCACGCAGTCTCCAGGAGTCTCTCCGGATTCCGTTGAGCCGGCCATTGCATTGACAGAAGCCGAATGTGCATCCCAGACAGGATCTGGTTCGTCCGGACCGAGAAGTCGGAGATACTTCGTCCCCCGTCCTGCTGTTGCTCTCGTTTTGGACAATCCTGTTACAAATTCGGACTCCACAAAGGGCTTGATGACCGACACTGCAGTGGATGGCGTCGTGTCCGATCCTACCAATTGTAGTCAAGTCATCCTGATGGACGGTGTCGGTGAATCGACCTCACCGACAGCCTCCTGTGATTCCACGGGAGCGGCCTGCGTTCAGGAGGTCGTTGTTGAGGAACCTTCAGATAATAACTGTCCACATGGCCAACTTTGTCAAACATCGCCGTCTGGTCAGTCTGGATTACGTAGGCCAGGCCTACTTGCTTCGTCCCGTTGTCTGTTTTGGCGTGCTGGTGTCTTTGACCAGGAAAGGTAGGCTATACAGCTAGACACCCCATGTCTTGTTTGTTTTCGCCAAACAACCACGTCTACATTTTCCTCCAATTTTAGCAAAGAAACTTTCATACTTCGTCACGAGTCCAATGGAATTCTGCAAGTGAAGTTAGACTTATCAGCTGGGGCAGATGTTTTTACTGTGAGTGATCATTTTGTTTGCTTCGATATTCCTTTGTATTTGTATCTTGCTATTATTCGTCGTTTTTTAGGTCCTCGATCATAAAGGAAACCCCCCACGAGATGGCTCTCGCATCATCAACCTTCCACCCCACCTGTCCTGTGCCGTCACCGTTGTCTACAAGCCGAAGACGCCAGCGCTGTGGCACACCGGGGTTCTGTCTCTGCATGTTCGACCATCATCTGGGAGCGATGTAACACATCCCGATACCTACTTGGTTTGTTCAAGTTTTTACCGCATATTTCGGTGTTTGTTTAATTGCTTTTGGGTATTTTTTGGAATAATTAATAACCTCGCTTATTATTAATCGACATTCCGTATTATTTGTTTCATTTTTATTTAATTTTCCCAGACACGCGTTCAGAAATAATCATCGGTTTCCGTGCGATCATATTGGGGGGTGGGGTGTAGTTAAACTCGAACCAATGTTGATCTGATTGTGAATGTGCCCTTAATTAAGCGTTGTCATGGCACGATCATTGGACATTGCTACTGTTGACTCGGCGCCTAATCATAATGGAAATGATTTTGATAGGCCCGTGGATTCGTCATCTTGCACCCTGACAACCGCGGTATTGGGCTCTAATTATTCATCCCCGTGACATCGATTGTCGTATGTGTTAAAAATTAAATGGTAGGAGATGGTCTCGAAGGCGACCTTAAGCTAGGTCACACAACACAGATATCTTTCTTGTTCAAATTAACCAAACACATTTGCACCCCCTTTCAACAGATTCGACTGATCGGCTATGTGGGGAGTAGCAGTTTGGAGTGCAGTCTATGCTGTTGTGTCGACAACACCACCTATTGGACCTCGGCTTTTTCGCCCCCCACGGTGGACAGGAGGGGAGACCGATCGCCCAGCCCTCCTGCAACACCAGCTGCCGCCTTTCCCCTGTCTGTATCGGCCGACGGCGATTTTCGCGACCGCTACGCCGCGCGCGTCGTCCTTACCAATTCGGGTCTTCGCTCCGCCTGGGTTTTGGCCGTCGCGAGGAGACGATCCAAAGAGTCCCAACTTGCAGATGATTTCAATCTTGCGCGTGCCGGACAGGTCACAATTCGACCGGAGAGCTTTGTGATCGAACCCAACAAGTCACAGGTTCGTTTGGCGCCGCTGTTGATGCCTTTGCGTTTAATTGTAGTAGTCGTTGTTGGTGAATTCGTGTGGTAGTTGTGTATTCGTGTAGGTATAAAGGTCTTTTTTGTTTTGTCGTAGGAGGTGACTATTTCGCTTGAATCGAAAAATGAGGTGGTTGAAATACTCTTCTACAGCGGCGACGAGATCGTGCGTTATCAGTGCAGGAAATTGTAAGTATCGGTTTGTGCAATATGTTGAGTTTTACTGTTGTTAGTGTCCCTGTTATTTGCTCAAATATGTCTGTAATAGTCTTCACTTAATAATAATAATTGTAGTGGCTTTATTGAGGTCACGAGGACCAAAACTTTCAGCATTAAAAAAGGCAGGATAACAAATATTAGATGCGAAAATTGTCTTGTAGTTCCTGTTTAACCTGGTCTGGTGAGACTAAAAATCGGGACAAATAGGGAATGACCGAATTGCGATATGCCGCCGTTCTTGTTGAAATTGAACGGTATGGACGGCGCATTGGTCGAAGAGATTTACATTCCGATCAAGTGGAATAGAGGGGATGGGAGGGGTCATTTAAAATTCGGTCAGCGATTAATGAGCAGTTATTTAAGTGGCGTTCAACGATGATTTCTTTGATAGAGAGAATAGGCAGACCGCTAGAAAACGAGATTATTTTAAAAAGTCGATGAAGGGTTAAAAAGTCCGAGCATTTAAGACCGGGGAATATTACTGGTGAACAATATACAATCAGGGGAATTATACAGGCATGGACGAAGGTTTCAGACGATCAATCGCATCCATATCCATAGCATTACGGCTTGTTGTTTTGATCCTAGATTCACACGACTTGAAAATGCGCCGGCTTTTTCACCGCCTTCCTTGCTTCCGCGACTCCACCAGCGACTTCGCTCCGCCTACATCCTCCAGGCCTATGACGAGGAATCCAAGAATATTTCCGGTGAGCTTGATTCTTTTGTCGTATTTGGCCGACCCGTATCCGTGAAGCCTCAATCAAAATGCGCCAACTGGATCTTTGAGGGTGGTGGGTCAACTGCCACAATTCATGCCGAGTATATCTGTTGTTGTTCCTTAAGATGAACTACCGCCGTCGATAAGCGTGCGTCTCTACGACTGGCACACCTCCTTACGGGACGAGCAGCGGACCAGACCACCCATCAGCCTCATGGTGTATTCACTTCTCGCAGAGGAGGCTGGCGCGAGCTTCGAGTCGTCCTGCAGCTTCTTCGCTCAACTTGGCGATGCCGAGCGAAGCCTGCTGACCCCCGGGGCGTTGCTGGTTGACGGAGCAGGAGGAGGAGAAGAAGAAGAGGTAATTTGTTTCATGCCACGACCACCCACTTCCAGACGGCTTATGGGTCAACTTTTGCGGGACGATTCACTTCTTTTTCCAACTTCTCCAGAGCCAAAACCACGACAGTCCACTTTCCGAATGTCACTACCAACGACTCACCTCCGTCAGAGATTGGATTCAGAAAGGTGGGAATGCCTCCCCGTCTTTCTCTAAGCAGAAGAAAGAGCCCGCTAGGCCTCCTGTTATCCTCCTTAAACCAGATTCCGACCTCATTTTCGCCCCCTGTGCACTGGGTCTATATACGTGTAAGTGTTTTTTTTCCGCACCAGTACCTACCTATTCGGGTTACCATGGGTACTGGGCAGAACAAGGGCGACCAGCGCATTGTAACTACTACGTTCTGGCCTCCATATTTCAGCGGCGACCCTTACGATCGAACTGCAACCGGTAGACGAATTCGGCGCCATCACAACAGCCACGACAACGTCGACGCCACAGGCATCCTCTCGCGCCTCCGCCTCGGTGCGCTATCGACCCCGGTACATCTGGCGCCTCCACTGGACGGCCTCCCCTCTGTCTACCGGCAGCAACGAGTCGGAGGGGGAGGAGGGAGGTGTTTTCCGCTGTCTCATTGGCAACCACAGCGACACCACGCACCTAGAGCGCCTTGACAACCTGCCCATCAGTGCGGTTGGGGGCACCCACCACCTCCCGTTTGTCTTCCGTGCCCCTCGCATACGCGGCGGCACCGAGGCACCCAATGGCAATCGAGTCTTCTCTCAGGATTGGCGCTTCGTCTTTAAACTCACGCACGAGAGTAATCCCACGGTTGTGTGCTCCCAACAGGAGTTCATTATGCGGCTCAGGGGCGAGACCCTTAAGGTGAGTAGGAGGAGGAGGAGTAGTAGTAGTAGCCCTGGCATGGGCTGCTGGCCGAGAATTTAAGCGACGGTGTCTAGACTGGGTAGCCCTGTGCCCACTATCCTCTAGCGAACCCCCCGAAGTGGACTGTTTAAAACCTGCTTCACATTTCAGCCTGCGCCATTACTCAAGTCGGTGTTGCCTCCGCCTGTTGCCGCCCAGCCCTCACTCCTCAGGATCCACAGCAACCCGTCTCTCTTCGATGACAAAACCACGCAGCGCCAGGTAGGCCTATTTTTCGTGTTGTTTTTGTTGTTTGAGCCCGCGGTCTGACGTGCAGTTTATGTTTTAGATTGACCTGGTCAATTTGTCGCGTGATGATCGGCTGTGCATCCGTCTGGGAATCATCGAATGCGCCCTGTTCGAGCAGATAAAACCGGCGTCGAGGAAATTCTATATCAAGTGAGTTGACCGGATGAGATCAGTCTACCTTTGAACCCTATCAACGCGTTTTTGTCAACGGTGTGTGTGTTAACTTTATTTTCTAGTGCCCGTTCCAGTGTTCGGCTGATTGTTCGATATCGGCCACAGACTACGAGCACAAGGACGCCGAAGACCACTGCCAATCTCCCCATCACATGGGCTCTATCGTCGTCTGAAGGCGACGTGCATCACGTCAATATTGAACTCAAAGCCTTCTCGTAGTGTTATTTTTACTTTTGTATATACCAAAAATTGTAATTTGACGGTTCAAATAAAGTTTATGCTCAATTTGGCGCATCTTCTTCGGATCTTTGCAATCCCAGGGCATGACTGGACCACCAGATGCCCCAATCAAGCGGTTTCGATTATTTTGTGTTCTAGGGGAAAGGCCTGACTAGAATGCATTCAATCTTTGATAAGTTTTGGCCGATTTTCGTGTAGACTTTGAGTAGAATAGTGTGATCGAGGAATCGGCGCACGTTTTGAGTTGTTCATCGTTGTGCAATATGGTCCATAGCGGCTTCAAAGCGGCACCTTATTTCGTAGGACTGGTCACGCTTTGTCATTCCCGAGAATTGTCGAGCCAAACTTGTTAAGGCTGTCATCGGGATGTATTGTTTGGCAAATGTGTTCAGACTTTGGTCTCCATCCCGACTGCATTTGCAAGGTCGTAGGGACAGCGATATCGTCGGACGCCAGCGTTTAGGGGAAGCTCTTCCGATTCGTCGCCGTAGCAACGAACCTAGTGGACGAGTAGTATGACTTCAGAAAGTTCACAAGTTTTCAGAGCATGCCGTACGCTTCCATTACTGCCCGCCAATCACACATCCCGAAACCTGCTCGTGTTTTTTTTACCGCATATTTCGGTGTTTTTTAATTGCTTTTGGGGCAAATTAATAACCTCAACATTCTGCATTGTTTGCTTTTTTATTTCACCAGTCACGCGTGCATCAATAATCATCGGTTTCCGTTCGATCATATTGGGGGTGGGGTGTAGTTAAACTCGAATCAATGTTGATCTGGTTGTGAATGTGCCCTTAATTAAGCGTTGTCATGGCACGATCAATGGCCATTGCTTCTGTTGACTCGGCGCCCAATCATAATGGAGATGATTGGGAATGATTTTGATGGGCCCGTGGATTAGTAATCTTGCGTCCCCTGACAACCACGGTTTTTTGGCTCAAATTATTCGTCCCCGTGACATCGATTGTCGTATGGGGTCGAAGGTTAAAAATGAAATAGTAGGAGATGGTCTCGAAGGTGACCTTAAGCTAGGTCACACAACACAGGTATCTTTCTTGTTCAAATTAACCAAACACATTTGCTGCACCCTCTTTCAACAGATTCGACTGATCGGCTATGTGGGGAGTAGTAGTTTGGAGTGCAGTCTATGCTGTTGTGTAGACAACACCCCGACAACCGCAGTTCGTTGGCTCTAATTATTCGTCCCCATGACATCGATTGCCGTATGGGGTTGGGGGTAGGTTAAAACTGATGGACCCAGTGTTTAAATAGTACGGGGGGCTGTCTCCTTAGAAGATGGGTGATAGTCGTGAAGGTGACCTTTAGCTAGTGTTTTACGTTCTTGTTGCAAAGACCCTTCAATTTGGTCCGACTGCAGGGCGACGGATTTCTCCTCGCAGGGGACCCGGAGTTCGCCGACGATATCCCTACCGCCCAGCAATCGATACCAAGCCCAATAAAAGACCTAGCAAAGGCAGTCGTGCTGGAGATAAACACGTCGAAAGCAACACCCGGGGAGTCGTAGTGGCAGAGTAACCACAGATGCCATTTTTGTGTTGTCCGGCGATATTTTAATCAATAATCTCAGTTGCTTCGACGGTACAGAAGAACGAAACCAAACTGATGTCTCAGGAGGAGCATGGCGAACCTTTTTCCCAATGTTTCCGACACCACGAGTTAACTAGAAACCACACATCCTGAGAACGACAGATAATCGATCGAGCGAAGGGGAAATCTCTCTACTCAGAGTGGTAGGAAAAAGACGACTCTCTCAGCAGCGTGACATTTATTTACAGAAACAAAATATTCCAGTAGCGACAATAACTGATCAGCGTCGTCGCTTGGCGGGTACTGGTATCTAAAAGCGAAAAAACGGGTTTATGTAATGGAAGCCTCCAAACTCAGCGAAATAGCCATTTCACAGGCCCGCTTGGTCAATAAACCGATTAATTTACAACCCATTTTCAAACAATGAAAATATACCCACCAACTTGGGCATCGAACCCGGTGGACGGGCCGGACGCTTCTTTCCAGCCCTCCAGTTGGCCTTTGACCCCGGCGACTTGAGAGCCCTGGCGCTGACTTTGCGGGCGTCCAGAACAGCCTTCAAGGAGGCCTCTTCATTTTCAGCCTCCGAGTCCACCTCATCATCCTGGCTGCTTCCTGGCCGCTCTAAGAAGATATCGAGAGGAACACGGGTGAGCTTGATTGATGAGTCATCTCTGAGTCATAAAGCCAAGAACTTGCCCACCTTCTGCCACGTCGTCAACATCGTCTTCGTCATCGCCGGATTCGTCACCCGTATCGTCTGCTACGGGGAGGAATAAAACCACAAAGTTAAAGATGTTGGAAGAACAGGGGTCCCATTGCTTGTCTGTTTGTCCCAGGAAATAGGCCAGATTAAACATCAAGCCAGCGAATCGGTACTAGGCTACATCCTTCCCGTCATCTTGCGGGTTCGTGCCGTTTCTACAAGTTGATTAATCAAATGTGTCCAGCTATCTTCTACTGGAGGATATAGCGGCTGTTTCATAGGTGTTGCCACGAGGATTCTCGAGTGGCAGCGTCCTCATGCCATAATGGTAGCCCAGGTGTCTCGCCAACTGACCGCTGATGCTGGACGCTGCGCCATCCAATATAAACGCTCAGAAGCCACCTTCCAACAGGCAACTAGCATACATCGACCTTCGTCGGAAGAATTCACGAAAAAAGCCACCCAGCTACTAGGCAACAACACCAGTCTTCCCTCCGTAGTTTTCCGACCTGGGACAAGACGAGGAAAGAAATCTCTCCTGAAAATTAAATCCCACAAACTATAATACGCTAGGTCATTGGGAGGCTCGTAATTTAAGAAACCTTTTCTAATTCCTAGGACGATTATGGATAAAAAGCGTCAAAAAAAACCCGTTACGCTTTAGCAGGGGTCAATAATCACTCGACTCGCAGAAAACACGCCATCCACGAAACAGCCTCCGACCTCATCATTGCAAGATGAATAAAAGCTACCGTCTACTTCCTCACTGTCCTCGTCGTCACTGCTTCCGTCCTCCTCCTCCTCTTCGTTAGTGTCATCTAGAAGAAGAAAACCAGAGGTAAACAGCACCACTTATGAGCTCTCCTTCGCCTCGACGGAACGGGTCTTAGGTTAACTGATAAAAGCACCGGAATCTGGCATCCAAAGATAACAGTTGATTGTGCGGTTAGCGGATGATGAGGGACCGGAGAGAATGGCTTGATTTAGTCGCGATGATTTGACCAACAACTAATTGACTCAACATTTCTAACCAAAAATAAAATCGCCTAAGCGACAATTTGTAGTAGGCTTCAGACTGTTGGAGGTGACAAATATGCTTACCGCTCGATTCTCCATCCTCCGCCTCCTTCTCCTCCTCCTCGTCGTCATCATTATCATCATCGCTGGATTCCTGGGCAGCCTCCTGCAACTTCTTCTGGATCACAGAAGCCAGTATGGAGGTGCTTTTTGTGGTCACTTTCGCGTCCACTTTGCCCTTAGTCTCCTTCTTCGCACCTGTCTCCTTTTGCTTCATCAGGTCAGCTGTTTTGAGCAGGAAACCGGACTGCCCCCCAACCTCCCCCTCCTCCTCGGCATCGGACATCTGGCGGATTAGGACTTTACCAACGCGAACGGACTCTGAGGCGGGAGTATCTGGGACGCCGGGCCGCACAAGGGCGGTCGCCTCAGTGAGAGCTTTTCGATTGGCTAAAGAGGGCGTGCCGTGGTAGGCTGCGGGTTTAAAGCCAAAGTTGACGCTGATTGGGTGTCCCTTGAGTACGAACCGGTGACACTGAGTGAAGGCATCCAGAGCCACATCGGGGGAAACGTAGTTGAGGATCGCGGACCTGAAACCACCCAATAATAGTGATTATTGGCATTCAGCTGGGGGCTAATTTTGTGCTAAGTCCTATTTCACGGTAGGATTGGCATGAATACCGCGGATTCGATTGGTCAAAAGACACGATACATCAATTAACAACACCTTTAGCGTTGGTGATTGGCTGAGATACACATATAAATGAAAAAAACGACAATAAATCGGTTTGGAATATTCGACAGCTTCCGTTAAGGTCCGATATTTGTTATTTTTGCCCAATAACCTGTAGAACCGTGTATGTAATAAATTTACCGCGTTTATTTAATCAGGTCTGGTAGTTGGTCAAATCTACAACTAGTGCTGCTGCCGATGATGATGCTGGGTGCCCGGTCACGGGGAATCGGCCGCCCTTCCACAATGCCGTCGGACGCAGTGGTTTTAAATGCCGAATGACGCAGAAGTCGGTGACGGCCACCAGGTAGATTGCAGTCGCACTCCGCTAATGGGAGTCGAACCCAGATTGGTCACTCACAAACAGATTGAGGCTGCCGACCGCTACACCATCGGACCTCCGAAAACCTTACGTGGTAAGCTGCAATCCGGGATGTACAAAAAACGGTTCACCCTTTAGACAACCAAGGCCAAACAAAACAGGCGAGATGCTAATGGTGATCGGTAGTTATTCTGCGTGTAATTCTATCCACTGATTCGTCTTGGCTGCGACTAGCTCCTACCGTAGGATGAGCCGGCTTCAAGGCAGGTCGCGAATTGTGGCCGCCCACGTGCAACAATCGGAGGACAGTGCTGTTTCCAGCGACGCACCTCGTAGACATTCCGTCGCTCAAACCGCTACAAGTCCACTTTGACGGTGTCGATCTACGTTTTCGGTTGTTCACCGGCCCGTCTGCACCAACATGTGCTTGGTGGCAGCAGCGAAAGGAAGCGATTTATAAGCTCTGTCAGTGGCCGGCGTAGAACGTGGGCTCACCACTGCAGCTTTGGAAGGGTGAAAGCTACTCAGCGTCTTAACATCAACGCTTTATTTCGTTGTTGGTGAGCTGGTCGCACTAGTCCACTTCCAGGATGCGGACACCCATCTTCCACCCCCTACAGGAAGCATTTAACTCCCACCCCGCCTCCCATATTCCGGGATTTATTAGAGCTGAGGTGGTCAATCAATAGAGACAGGTGTCCACTAACCCATAGTTTGAGCCACTGGTCGGAGCAGTTGGCATGCGAATGGCCTCGGCGGTGGAGAACAGCGTCTGCAGGTCACTCTGCGTGACCGCGGGGGTCAGTCCGGAGATAAGGAGACGAGAAAAATCGACGTCGTCGCCAAAGGCTTTATCGGGCAGGTCGGATTTAACCTCAGCGCGAACCGTATGTCCAGCGAAGAGGCGGCCCGATACTGCCTTCTGTTCACTGGCGGCGGACGTCGAATCCACGAACTCAACGAAGGCATAGCTGCAGCGGGAATATGGATAGTTTATAATGGTGGCAGTATCGCTGCTGTGGGGTCTGTCATCATTATCACGGTAATAAATTGAAAAACGTCTGACTGATTGGTCACAGTCCTTTACGTAAATGGCGCTGATGGATTTTCCCCCGACCCTCACACTTTCCGCTTCGATACAATTGAAGGAGTTTGGGCAATACGATGGGTTCGCAACAGGCAGTGAGTAGACGCTGTTACTAGCATGTGCTGCCCCAGCTTTGGAAGCGAGTTGGTGCAGTTCATGGCATATCTTCTCGACGTGTTCTCAAACACCCCTCCTAGCTAGTTTACCTCAACGACGCGCCAATCCAGCATGCCCAAGTCTTCGACCGGTGCGAAGATGGCAACAGAACCAACAGACGAAAATCTACAAGTTGTCGAGGTACTGTGGATCCTAGACCGAGTATACCCACAGGAGGAAGAACTCTAAAGCCGCAAGGAGTTCGCAAAAGCATGTTTACCTGCGAATTTTACTGGTCTTTGGCTTAGTGAGGAATCGGACGGCGGCCATCTTGGGAATTAGCTTTTGTATCATATCGAAAGTGCAGTTGCCGGGGATTGGAGACAAGTAAATCGAGCGAGAATTCAATTCGGCTACAATGGAAACACATACACACACGCACAGATGACGTAGAGGGCAGGAAATTCTAAGATATTACAGATCTTGCTTGTCGTCAAATCAAGCCGCCGGAGACTGTTTAAGGGCAAAAAGTAACCAATGGTCTTACCGGTCCTAGAATTGACCTCTGCGAGGATTGAGGCCTTGTCGTTAAGAGAGAAAACTTGATTGACATCACGAACCGGTTGATTTGACGTGTCCGGTGAAATCTTCTTCATCTCATTCTAAAGCGAGGATTTAAACTAGACAATTGAAACGAGGCACGCGGGCGACAGATAAACGTACTGCAATCCCGATTCCGGTATCGCCATTCGATCGGACCACTGCAGATTCGGCATCGCCTTCTAGACAACAGAATAAAATAGAAACACTGAAAGCTTCGGCTTTTGTAGAGTCTCGGTCATGAACCAACACAACAGGCAGGTACTCTCGCCAACTTCAAAAGTAGACCATTATACGGGATTTTCCACGAAGTTTCTATGGGAATGTGTTTAACGGTGGCACACGAGGTGGGACTCTACCCGGGTCTCTGAACAACAGAGCGAGTGCTAAACACCACATCAATGATTACACAACATGGCCAAATACGCTGCAGACCCAAGGGCATCGAAGAGTTTATTGAGAACCCGAGTAGTAACTCGACTTACAGCCTTCGCGGCTGCAAATATCAGTTCAACCACCGCGGTAAATCGCTTGACAGGCGGGCTAAACAATTTACGGATCTCCAGCACTCGGTGATCGCCCACGCCTCGGCCGATCAAATCCAACTAGAGGAAATGAAATCCTAATAAAAGATTGTATCCTTGCTGCAGGACGAACTGGGATTGATTAAAAGTGCCTACTCGACCTGGTGCCGAGGACTCTTCGTGCAAATGCAACTAACTGCGGCTATAGTCCTCTTGAAGCCGGCTAGAGTGCTCTAGTATGAGAAAACCGAGCCAACGATAACGCAGTAGAATGTAAATTACTGCATTTCTAAATGGACCACAGGTATAATTACTGCAAAGTCTCTTTCAGTGTTCTCATTAAGGTCACAGCGGAACCCTTGCACTGTTCGCGTGGCTATCTTTTGCTAGAAAATTGGCCGGATTCGTGGAAGACATTTCCATGAAGATTTTTGGGACTGTTATTCATGTGGTAGCGTTAGCAGTCTCCCCGAAGAGGTGGAAGAGGCCGCCGCTACTTCATCCAACACTTAACAAACCCGTAAGACTGCTTGGCTATTAAATTCCGGATGATGCAGCAGCAGCCGGTTTCCGCTATCCGAAAGTCTCCAGGTCGATAAATTACAGGTGCATGCCGCTACAACGATGTATACAGCCGAACCTGTGTTGAGGATAGCTCAGTTAGAGTACTTAATAGGTGCGCAATACATTACACTGATTAAATTCTATGCATAGATATCTGGTTTTATAAGAGCAAACAGAGGATCCATCTATGTGCATTTTTTACCCTCGTCATCTGTCTCGTCCTCCTCCTCGTCATCATCCTCATCGCTCTCTTCACCTACAGAAAGAAAAATAACGGCAAATCAAAGTCTAGTTATTGGTGGGCACTCAATGGGAGGCACCCAAAATCCCCAGAGGTTTTCTAATTACCATCCGCGAACACATGAATCCCGTTGACATAGCGTCACTCTCAAAAATAATTACACCTGCACCAACCCCATCCCAAGTTTTTGCACGTTTTAAGACGACCAGACACTGAGCTACAACCATGCCCGGGTCGCAGCGACTGAAAGCGTGGATTGGCACCATCAAAGCGGGTGTTGAGCTCTTGGGTTCGAGTTCAGTCTACGGAGTGCGTCGCCGGAACCAGGATCTGATTCGTACTAAAATCCGATCGCCTTGCATGGGTAACTTTAATCTGGGACATAAAAGAAGGCGATTTATACTCCCCCCAGTACCATCAATGAACGTGTTCCTGTGAAAGCGTATGAATGGAGGACGGTATGGGGAAGAGTAGAGGTAAACTCACCGTCATCATCACTATCAAGGTTTTCTGGAATCTGCTCGTCCACATCCTCTTCCGAAGTATCCAAATCTTCTTTCGTTTCGTCACTATCATCATCTTCAGCTGCTTCTAAGACCTCCTCCTCGTCGTCGTATTCGGCAGAGTCATCGGGAAATTCCCAATCAACCTGAATCGGCTCCGGTTCACTATCACTGGAAGCCGCCTCTTCTGCCTTTCTGGAGTCGGTTTTTTCCTGTTTCGGCATTTTGCTGATTCCGCCAGCAACCTCGGAACTTTTTGTCTTGCCGCTTGCGGTCGAAACAGTGCCACCGGAGTTTTTACGCTTTCGATTGCGACGCCGTTTGCCCTTGCCTAGACAAAAATATTGAAAAAAATACCAACGTTGCTCAAATAGATTCTGCAGTATGCAGATGTAAAAAAAATAGCGAATACACGGCATCAGAGTGCAGTTAACTCGCAGTAAAGAATGGCAAAAACAAAATACCTTCTGTCGTAGCAGTAGGTACTACCACCGTTGAATCCTTCTTATTAATTTTGTCTTTGTCAAGATTCTCAGTGGTGATATTCGGACCTTCGGTGTTCGGTTTTAAACTAGTAGAACTAGACGACGTTGACTCTTTGCCGGGCGTTCCACTATTCCCCTTCTTTTTCTTCTTATTTCGTCTTTTGGCATTCCGCGGCTGAGACGCCGTGGCAGTTGGAGGGACAGGAGTACGTTTAAGGGCCTTCTGGGCCAGAGCCTGTACAAGCGCCTCCTTCTTGATTTTTGACTTCTCCGCCTTTTTGATGCCCAATGAGGGGCCCAGTGGAACGCGAACAGTAGCTGATTTCTTCGCCTTCTTTCCCATTGAACTAAATACCAAAAAATCGAAAATCATAGCAATCAGAAACTAGCGAATTCGTATGATGTGCAAAGAAGATGGGAACGTCCCAGACAGCCATAATGAGAAGACGCATTGAATGGAGAGAATATGTATGAATTATTATTATTAGTGTATGAATGATGTTAAATATGCTTTGGGTGAACATGGGACGGGTCTTTATAACGTGAAAACGTTGGTCCATGAACCGGGAAAAGGAAGAAATTGCTCGAGTCTTGTTCAGTGTGGATGAAGGCACGTGTGTCCTTGTGTGAGGCCTCCTGTATTGAGGGAGAGAGCGTTACTTCAAACTAGATGAATCAGATAGAAATCTTCGCAGTCATTGAAGATGACAATCCCGTGTAAATGCTAGATTGACACAAGATAGTCTCATATTGGCGCGTGGTTGATATTGTGTGTCCTTGAAATACCGCGCGATGTCCTGGCAAAACACCAGGGCTTTACACGTGAAATATGGTTAAAGACACGAGCCAATCGTAGAAGGCTTCTAGGCCATTCAATCCAACCATTACATCGTAGTAAAAGCATATATCAAACATATAGTTTAAATGATATGCGTTCAAACATTAAATTCAACTTTGTAACGTTTCGTGAAATAATGGATCTCACAAATTCGAAATTAATCAGAAAAATGGCTAAATATGCGAGTTCGGTGCACGAATTTCGACTAGGTTCCAAAATATTTCTATAAATGCCTTTTGAGAACGCATCCGTTTTCTGAATAAAATATTTACTGTTGAAAAAGGCCATCTTGATATACATTATCTCTTATCTTTGGGGAAATGTTGAATGAGATTCCTCCCTTAAAATATTTTCAATTACGATATTAAGAAGACAGTGCAACGGATACACTCGAATAAAATTTTCGCTTAGAATAATTCAAAATATCATTTCTAATAAACCATAAAATTCGCGTGTAACGTATCTACTTCAAATATGGTCCCCATCCTTGATCCACCTCGTATTACCTGTTGTGATTCGCAGTTCAACGATAACTTAAACCACTAAACCTTTTTATGACATACGCGTCTAAAAAGGATAATGAATGAGAACGCCAACCAAAGTATAATCAAGATTGCTTTCTTGATTTAATAATACAAAGGCACAACGTTAAGTCGGCGATCGTGGGCGTATATCGGTTTGTGTGTGTTAAAACAAAAATGGCCGTTTAAGGTCACTACGTGGCTCCCCCCTTAGACTCTTCGTTAACAGGGGAAGAGATACAATAAGGATGGCTGGTGGGGACGCAGGTTAACCGACGGTAAATGAACGCGAAATTTTTGTTAGGGGGTGTGTGAATGACGCGACCGCTTCATGTACGGGTGGTCGTCAATGCGTCAGCCGCCTTCGGGCAGGGGCATGAGAAGATGACACAATCGATTTTCCTGAGGAAATCGCGTCGTTCGGTTGCCCAGTCAGTTCGGGCGGATTGCGAATTGGAATAGCATTGAAAAAGGGTTCCTCGACGAAAGCACTCTTGAGTCGATCAATTGAAACCGTTTCATGGCGTCCATTCATGGATATTTTAAACGTGGGTGCTCTTTTGCAGTTGTGGGTTGACCTGGGAGCCTGACATCTGGGTCTTGTTTCATTAGGCCGAACGCTCCAAGAAAAAATGCGTAGCCTCTGAAGAACATCGGAGACAAGCTGAGACGCCTCATCTGTTCTTGGATTAACAAACTCACCCGGTAAGCGGAGAGTTGCACCGCACACCAATTCCGCCGGTCAGGAGTCGAAGTCGGGTTTAAAAGTCTCGCGAATGCCCAGCAGGACGAGAGGCAAATTGTCTGCTCAATGTTCTCTGTCATCTTGAGCCATGAGGGAGGACTTCAGTGTTCGATGGAAGCGCGCAACTATCCCATTGACCGCGAGATGGTAAGACGTTGTGCGGATTTGCTCGCATCCAAGAAATTGTCAAATATTTTGGAAAAGCGTTGATTTGAATTGTGCCCCTAGGTCGGTGGTCAAACGACGCGGATATTCGAAACGCACCACCCAGTTCTGCAGGAAGGCGAGAATGTCCGTTTCCGCGCCGATGTCCGCAAGCGGTATAACTTCGCGCAAAAGGGTGAAGCGATCTAAACAAGTCAGCCAGAAGCGGAAACCCCTGGACGATGGCAACGGGCTTACTAAATCCACATGAACGTGGCTAAACCGTGCGTCGGGCGTGCCGATCGGTGCCTGATGTGACGATTGACTTTTAATTGCTGACACCGAAAACATGCCCGTGTTCACAGGCGAACGTCCCTTTGCAATCCCTTCCAAGAAAACCTTTCAGCCACTAGTCGGGTGGTTGCGCGAATACCAGGGTGCGAGAGACCATGAACCATTTCGAAAACTTGGCGCCGCATGCATTGCGGAACTAGCGGGCGAGGGGAAGCTTTGGTGTTGTCGCAGAGCAGAGAACGCTGAGACAACGGGAGAGTTAGGTTTATAAGGGCTGTGTCGTCGGGCCCAATTCGAATACCCTCGTGTTGCTGGGCGTCAGACATCTCCTCGTAGTCGATACCATTAGCGAGCCGCAGACTGTTCAACTCGATGCGCGAAAGGGCGTCGGCAACCTCATTATCTGCGCCGCGGATATGACGGAATTCCAGGTCGAACTGGGAGAGGAAATCGAGTTGTCGGATCTCGCGTTCGTTGTAGCGAGACGAGTAGGAGGCCGTGGCATGAATCAACGGCTTGTGGTCCGTGAAAATAAGAATGCGGCCACCTTCCGCAAAATAGCGAAAATGCTTTACGCTTAGGTAAGCCGCCAATTATTCACGACCGACGGTTCTGTATCGGCGTTCCGTTGGTGATAGAGACTTCGAAAAAAACGCTAGTGGTTGTCGCCGATGCTCGACCCCTTGGTTTAGTACTCCGCCGACTTCAGTGTTCGAAGCATCTACCATCAGAGATAGTTCGGCATCGGGGCGCGGATGAACCAATAAGGTCGCGGCAGCGAGACCGGCCTTCAACTTCTGGAAGGCTACACTCTGTTCTGATGACAGTTTAACCTAACCGTTTCCACTGGAGGTCAGAGGGGTTAACGGCGAGGCCATCTCGGAAAACTCTGCGATGAAACGTCGATAAAAATTCAGCATCCCGAGAAATTGTCGAAGCTGATGCTTTGTGCTGGACTCCGGGTAGTCAACAACCGCTGTTACCTTCGCGTCCAGTGGTCGAACCCCCAGATCATTTACCAAGTGACCCAAAAAATTACTTCGGTTGGGCCAAAATGGCATTTCTCTGGGGCGCGGTGATCGCCGTTTTCGGGATGTCCTCAAGGGCGATCGGTATCTGGTGGTACGTCCGGACCAAATCTATTGTGGAGAATATCTTCTTTCCATGTAGGAACGAGACACAGTTGTGAATGTGCGGCAGAGGATAACGGTCAGGTATTGTGACTGCGTTCAGGGCTCGATAGTCGCCACAAGGACGCCAATCCCCGGGTGTGGTCCTCTGAACCATGTGGAGCGGGGATGACCACTTGCTGTCGGACGGGTGTGCGATTCCAAGCTCCATCATGCGTTCGAATTCCTTTTGTGCTATGTGTCTCTTGACTGGGTCCAGACGGCGATAACGCTGAAATGTGGCGGGTCCGGTGGCCTTTATATGATGGACTATGTCGTGTGGTGGCTTCTGTCCTGTTTGGTTCAAGTTTTGGAGATCAGGAAATTGATCGAGAAGGGCCTTGTAGGGAGAGGGGATAGGAATGTGGGTGAGGTGGCGGATCGAGGTCATTGCTGTGTATCCAGAAACTACCGCTGCCGTTGATTCGTCAACGAGTTTCTTTCGTCGGACGCTGACAGATAGGTCAAACGTGAAAAGGAAGTTCGCACCTAAGATCGCATGAGGGACATCAGCCACGATGAATGTGAAAGGGAAAATGCGCCCCAGTCCGAGGTCGAGACGAAGCGCACACTGGCCGTAAGTTTTGATGTTACTTCGATTGGCAGCCTGGAGGACGAAATCGGTGTCAAGGTGTAAACGGTCAGACATAGAGGGGGAATTACGCTCACGTCAGCGCCGGAGTCCACCATGAAGCGGCGACCGTGTTCGACGTCCTTCACAAAGAGAATGCGGCTCGGCGTGTACTTGCCAGGCGGAGTGAAAGCCGCACTCACTGCCTGGCCTTTCCGAAACAATTATGCAAAAGGCTTTAAGAAACGCCCTATCTTAAAAAGCACACCATAGAGTGCTTCATTCAGAGAGCATGAATCTTGGAGTTTATTGTCACCAATACCTTTGTAAATGTAAATTGATGCAATCTGTTTGTGAAAATATCAGCCAGAGTTGGCCAGGCGAACCTTGAATTCCAGACTATCGTAAATAAATATCTTTTATTTTTAACAGACAACGAGTTGGCACACAATTATCGCTCTTCCACGGAGGTGGAATTTTAATAGAGACAGCAAATACGTCGGGAGATTGCTCAATGGGGGCGCTCATCAGAAGAAAATCCGAAACAATTATGCTCGCCAATGTCGTGATTCGCAGTTCGACGATAACTTAACCCTTAACCTTTTATGACAAACGCGTCTAAAGGGTAATATAAGAGAACGCAAACCAAAGTATAATCAAGATAGTTTTCTTGATTTAATAATACAAAGCCATGACGTTAAGTCGGCGATGGTGCGTTCGTGAGTCGAAATCGGTTCGTGTCCGTTAAAACAAAAATGGGCGTTTAAGGTCACTACAATAGGACAGATTATAGAGCGCAGAGGCATGCGCCTGGAATCCAGAAACTTTTATGCCGAGCGGCGGAAACGGGCTGCGTCATCAAAACTTTAAGAAACTCGAGTTCTACGAATGCAAAAAAATTATTACTCAAAACCGACAAATTTAAGTTTCTTGATGTCTTTGTGTTAGTATTGTATGGAGGGTTGAATTAACCCTTTTCAAAGGGAATGATATTCTACCGTCTCGCGGTTTTATTCTTGGAAGAAGTGGAAATCGTATGGTTACTATCCTCGATGTTACTGATTCCCATCCTTCTAAACCAGCTGTCCCTGTTATTCATTCCCATCCTTCTGAACCAGCTGATCCGGCTAATACGACTCCATCCATTTCAGACAAATGCTCGCAAGCTCTACCTCGGCGCTCGGAGCGTCTGGATGTGAAATCGCCGGTCGACTACCGCTGTTGCACCCAGGTGGATGTGGTGATTGCTAACTTTAACTATTAATTGTGTTTTACTATACTGACTATTGTACGTTACGTTTACTGGCCCGCGTGCAGGCGTGAAGACGTTTCGGGCAGACCGATAAGGGTATTAGGGATGCTAGTTCGAGGATCATTGTGGATCCACACGATTGTTGTCACCAAAGTACGGGAGAAGGAAGAATACCTAATTCTAAGGCGCACACCATTTGTACAAGAGAAAGGTTAGTCGCCATTTTGTGAAACCGTTTCAGGAGAAATCGTTAAAGAATGCGCATTTCTGACAGACAGTGAAGTAAAAATTCCCTGTCTGGTATAATATGTCTCATTTGTCTTAGCTTCTATTCTAAGTGTTTCTAAGTCGCCTGTATCTCTTATTATTATTATTTTTATTTTTATTAATGTGGTATATTTCGAAACAACGGGTAAAGATGCAAAGACGTAAATAAAATATTTTACGAACTACGCCGATTCGATACTCCTGTTAACTGTTAGATAAAAAGTCTTAGACGAGCGTAGTGGCGTGCGCTTGTAATCCAGCAACCTGGAGGCCGGGTGGCGGAAACTGTCTCGCGCGCGTTATGGAAAAGGCCTTCTATGGCCGCCATTACCTCGTTGTTATTTACTCCATTCCTGTTAAACATTAAAATGCTGAAAGTTCTGGTCTTTGTGACCTTAATAAAGCGTAAACATTATTATTATTATTATTAAAGCAACAATCAGAGGGTTGATCTGGATAAGTAAATACAAGTAAAAATACGAAATTTTTGGAATCTGCAACAAAGCTGCCCAATGTAGCGAATCACTCTGCAAATTAATCGCCCTTTATTGATCATAAAACCGCGTCTGCGTAGACACAAGGCCTGCTTGTAGTTGTATTTCACAGATGTTTTGGTAGGCTACGCGGTTTAATTTAATTAGGTATTAAGGCCACGCAATTTTAAGGTAGTGCTTGGTTAACTCGCTATATTTTTTCGAGGACGTACACACGCGTAGACTTTCGGTAACGAATGAAAAGTATGTTAAACTTAACATAGACCATTTTAACGCGTTTAAGACATTTGAAAGAAAAAATGTTTCTTGTGGCACATGCTGGTGGAAATTAATATGTTCGCAAACACCTCCCCTCAAACGAATAATAATACTCCGCAATTTTGTGAATCTCAAAAGTGTCGCCACTTCTTAAACCGTCGGCCTGACACTACAGATCCTTCCGGTACGATTATTGGCCTGTCTTCAAACTGGGGGGTTCATCGGCCGAGGTAACTGCAATCACGCTGGTATTGTTACACAGGACGTAACATTTTGAATCTCAACCGGCGTTGGAACTTTCAGTATATTCTTCGTCACTGTCATGTTTTTTGGTGAACATTATGCATGGGGCTTCACATGGACGCCATCACGCGTGTGTCAACCTCGATATACTTTGACGGTTTAATTTGCCATTCTTGCAATTTACCTCGTTTTTATTTCGTTTATTCGTCGTAACTTATCCTGCATCCTCGATGTACAATCGCCACTACTTGTATCGTTTTTGTTGGCTGTAAATTTAAAGGCTGAAAGTGTTGGTCCTCGTGACCTATCAAAGTATTGGAGTGTTGTAAACGATGCAATAATTAACAAAATGCACACAGAATCGGCTTTCAGGCAGTCGAATCTCTGAGTTCTTATCCTCCTAATTCACTAGTTCCACACAACTCGCCATCCATCAGCGGTTTTTCGCAATTAAATATATTTATTAACTAAATGCGGTGCTTTGCCCTGTGGAAGAGCTATTTTTTATGTAATTGGTTGCTAAAATGGCAGTATCTGAAAATCATCTGGGAATTTTAGGACGATCAAGATACGAGGAAAACACATTATTAAGGTCATGAGGACCAACAATTTCAGCAGTGGTAACTAAAAAAACGTTACAATACTGAAGACAATTTTCGGAGACACTTAATTCGACCATTATTCGCCTCTGAGCGATCGATATTATCGGCGTGGGAAGGGCCAGTGAATGCAGGTTTGTGTCGGAGATCTTAAGAATCACGAAGACGAACAAGAGCGCGAAAATCGATATTCTAATAGAATATCCCACCGTGGAGTTAACCTGGCCATTTGAGTATGCTGATCGATGTAGTATGACAACCAGGAACCAAATAATTTACTTATGTCAACAGGAAGCCAATATATTAAAACAAACGGCGATTAAACGCACGGTTATTGCCCCGCAGATTGAGCTAACAGCCATCTCCGCATCAAATAATGGCCAATTAGCATGCCTAATGCTTACCAGAGGTTAGCAGCAATCGATACGGCAATTTGAATGAACCTCTCGAGCGAGCTTGCTGATCTGTTCGGCTTCTGTGATGTAGAAGGAGTTTCTTTGTAATTGGTTGCATGTAGTATACAAGATCGTTAGCCGTACAGCCAATACAATCGCCCAAAACACGACGAGACCAGTACCTCGTAAATTTACGCCCAAAACGGTGAAAAAACGAAACACATTAAGTAAATCACTACGTCCTCACAACGGAAGACGACGTGTCGAGAAGAGTAAAAAAGCTGCCATTCAAAGATCTATTTGGTCACCTTCCAATCAGCGCGAATGCATCCCCCTTATATCCCCAAAAGTAGGATGTCCAAGACCCGACGTCCTTCGTGATAAAGGAGCTCAACAGTTGATTAAACAACAGTTTCTTAATTGGTGGAGGAATTGACACTTCTGATGTCCTCTGCGTCACGACTCGAGAGATTCCTCTTGTCTGTTATGGCTTCGAGGGTCCACATTTGTCCCCAGTGCGAATATGCACCATATCGCTGTCACGGCTCAATAAAAATTGATTGCTGCAAGCCACTTGTTTTGACGTTGTCGCATTCAAACTGTTCCAAAAGTGAGGGGCTTTATACACGCGTCTTATTTCTTCACTTATTGCTGTTTCTATCCGGAATGGTCACATGTTTTCAATACAATTGTCCACTCACGGAGACTATACCTCACCCCCGTGTCATATCTTCTCCATTTCGGAAACGACTTAGGCGAAAAAAGGAACGACTGTCGCCAGGGGAGGTACCGAGAAATTAAACCAATTTCGATCAAGATCACAGCTGAGGTAAATCGCCTTAACAAGATTTTTGCAGATGAGCTGTTAAGAACATCGAAACCCGGTGACCTCTGGAAAAATCTTAACAGATTGACAGGAACCCGCCGCCCATATCTACCAAGTGGTGCCCTAGACCTTGATGCTCTGAACGATGGCTTTATCTTCAAATCCGCGTTTTCTCTTGTTAGATCTCTTAACCCAAGCGCTTTCCTGCCCGCTAACGAATCCTCTATCTCCTAAATGTTTGCTGGCCTCAAGAGCTCCACGGCGGCTGGTCCCGACAGGGTCCCCCGCGATTCTTAAAATCTGTCACCGCGAGATTTCTCCGTTTGTCACCCAGCTCGAGAATCATTCGTTAGGAGAATGCTCCTTTCCTTCGGAATGGAGAGATGTCGCTATAACAACAATTCCGAAACCGGCCAATGGTTCCGCCGGACCTGTGAAGCATAGACTCATCCGTGTGGTTAAAAGTGATTAAGAAGCACCTCCTCTCTAAATTGGATGACACGCTTAAAACTGCCGATGAACTTATAAAATATGCATGCAAGACGGATGGTGATTCTCAACAGCTCGGGTAGGCAGTCACTGAGGTACTCGAGTGGTCTTCGGAGAATGGTCTTTTGCTGAATGCATCAAAATGCATCTCTATTACATTTTCGCTGACAGCCGCTGTTGACACTCCCGAAATCCCTTCACTCCATAATTTCGCTTCGAGCTCAAAATCTAAATTCCTCGGCGTTATTTTTAACGGCCGGTTATCATGGAGTGATTATGTGGATGCCGTCGCCTCTGCTTTCTAGTTCGCCGGTTAATTATTGCGCCAGTGATCCAATACTTCCGATCTACTGGTGTCTTCGACACGCAATTACCAGGGTCGCAGTCGTAGGTTAGGATAGACACGAATCCTGGTCCGCAGGTTTATCTACGCTCGGCTCCATAGGCTTGTAAGCAACTATTGGATCACATTCCTGGACGCGTCCACTCGTTGTTGGACCTCCTACTTCGCTTGACATTGTCGGGAGCATGGTAGAACCAAGGTATTTGAAGGCTGGGACATATTCGACCGGCGAATCGTTGAGGCCAATTGGTTAGGAGTGGTGTTCGGAGCATGTCGAGAAAACCGTGACACAAATAAACAAAGTGTTCAAGGTCGTGATGGAAGAAATCTTAACAAGTGACTAATTATTGCGCTACCAAAAGGAATAACCTGTAGAGGGACTGACTTACGTTGGTGTGATTCACACAACGTTGCCTAGCTTTGCCATTCGACGTAGATCACCGACAATTGTTAGGTACTTGACGCGTTCACACAAACTCAGAGTTACAACGAAGACGCCGACCACGTTAGTGACATTGAAACTCACGGAGGTGCATTTGGTGCAGAAAAAGCCATCCACGATTCGTCCCCAGACACAGCCGGTCTACATCGTGAGTTGATCCGGACCAATCTATACGGGAACCAGCAGGTGCTACCCATACGCCAATTTGGCAGCCCATCAAGATCCCCAAAACCTTCTTTTTTTAGTTCTTATGTCGACGAAGAGTCTAGAAGAGGACCATGTAGTGTCACTTTACACTTCAAGTGATCCACATGCATCGCAATGTTTAACAATCCAACGACAGATTTTATAGGCGAAATCCTCTTTTTTTCACGAATTTCCTTCGAAATTGGTTTAGTTGGCCAACTCTAAGGACATCAGCGTGGCACACGTTCATTTATGTAGGCATGTTATATGTTTGGTGTCATATTGATACATAGTTTGGGTCGATCAACCTTATTACGCCGCACAGTTAACACTCGCACCATAGTTAATAAAAAAACCTATACAAATAAACAAACGTGATTCTACAACCTAATTTTGTTAAGGTGTATGACAATCTCAATTGATCTTTTTTTCAAGGGTCCTGGCGGTGATAATCTGTGAGACATTTGCTAGTGTCACAGCGAAATTGGCGTGGGCGATGACGCAATGTGTCAGATGATCACATTACAGAAATGTTGTTGATTGCACACATCGCCGTTCGTACATTCCCAAGCAATAAATGAATTGGATTTATTGAACAGTACCATTCTTATACTCGACCGTCCTCTTTCGACTTTAACACACTTTTATATCTGCCCCAGAATCCGCAACGAAAAAAAATAGGAAGCCACCATGTGGAAACTGGGTTGCGTCAACTAAGACTAATCGTCTCGACCGATCTCCCAGTTAATTGCTGCATACTTCCACATGACCGCCTCAACCCCAGGGTGTTCTCTGATGTGAGCTAGGTCAACAAAGTTCGCCGGTGCTTCGAACTGCCTAATGCGAACAGTTAACGTACTGAACCAAACGACACATTAACAGATCCATTAGCGGTTCAGAACCAAGGCGCTTGTACGTATCATTCTCCGCGAAGAAATTATCGTTGCCATGGAAAATAGTGTCCCGGTAATCAAGAGAACAGATGCGAAGCCGGCAGCATAAAACACATCGTATAATTGCACAGACATACTGATGAAAGAAAAGACGCTCAACCCAACTTCAGTAAGCGAAAATATAATTCAGCCAAAGAAAACAAGGATGAAAGTTAGGATAAGAAATGTTGAACACCAATAGGCAAATAGAACATCCGGCGCAAAAATTGCGATTGTGGATCCAGGCGTTGATAAAAAAGAAGGACGTTTTTTCTTAAACAGTCGGAATGATCTCGAGAATTGGAATGGGTATAAAGCTGGTGAAAATTATTTTAGATAAATAGATGTAACTCTGTTTGAGAAAAATTAAAGCGCCATACAACGCCTCTTTTGCTTCTTTTTTGTTTCCAACGAGGCACGAGTTGCCATTTCGAGGACATTAAGTACATTATCCCTTTTTTTAGCTAGGAAATTGCATGAAAGCAAGTTGGCCATCTTACCGGAACACTCAACATATCCATAGGCTCCAATTTGCGACGCCTTCTGTTTGCCTTGATCAGTCGTAACTGGCTTTTGTCCTAACTTGGCGAGTTCCGCGATAACCTGTTCGTCGTTCCTGAGGTCTTTTTTGTTCCCAACAAGAATTATGGGAACGTTCGGGCAAAAATGTCGGACCTGGAAGGTATAAAGAATTTAATTGATGGTTTACCTCAGGTGTCCACTTTTCTGAGATGTTTTCAAGACTGTCGGGGTTATCGATGGAAAAGCACATGATGATAACATCTGTTTCGGGATAGGAAAGTGGTCTGAGCCGGTCGAAGTCCTCTTGACCTGTAGTATCCAAAAGATCTAATTCAACCTAAGTGGGTAATGCTGCATTTCCCAGTAATAACATACTCGAGTTTTATCCATTTTAATGGCAGCGACATAATTTTCGAAAACATTAGGAATGTATACCTCTGGGTTCTGGTCCTTGCTGAAAACAATTAGTAAACATCTCTTTCCGCAAGTGGCATCACCAACAACGACCAACTTCTTCCTTATTGCCATAGCCATATGAAAGCTGCAAGTTCCTCGTACGTTCGAAGACCTGGAGAAAATAGGGATGAATATGGAACGAGGTTTCAATGAGTACTCGCGCTTACGCGTGCCTCGTGGTGTAAACTGCAATCTCTGCCGCTAAACAATGCAATTCGCCTCAAGCGTTCGATTAAGATCCCTCCGAAGGGACTCATTTTTACTTCGTGATTACGAGAAAACGGAAATTCAATGAGCGGGGCGTTGACCAATTAAAGACGAGTTTGGCACTGGGTGAATGAATACGCGAGCCCATAAGCTAAGGGTGAGTTTCGCAGGCGAATAACCAATCAAAATATCGCGGTATTATCTCGGGGTCGCGAATAATTGCTACAACTGATAACGAAGTCCAATTGGGTCGTTTATCGTTTATTTTCTTGTGGAAACACCATGTGCTCCTACACTTTCGTATTTCGGGATTCTGATTTCGTGATACATATAAAATACACGGCTTAATCTCTGCATGAGATGTGTGTCTAATTATTTAAAATAACTGTATGAGAACAATGCGATTACGAATATTATACAGTCTTTTTGAACGGAAAATAATCGTCTCTTTATTAAGATACTTATTAAACGGTCTGCAATTTATGATTGATGAATTATATATTACAAGTGTCTATGGTGGGTCTGAGTTCAACGGATACTTGTAACCACTCAGCCCTTTTATGACATGCGCGTCAGAGTATAATCAAGTTTGTTCTCTTGATTTAATAATAGGATTCATAACTGCAATGTCCTCGTTACTTCGAAGACCCGGAGAAAATAGGAGTGAGAGTGCACCTTGGTACTGAGGCAGAATGGAGCGAACAGAAGGAGAGATTGTGGGGGAAGATTTATTATCGATAGGCGAACGAGATGGAATATGAATGTCAAGTCTGATGGGAATCAGAAGCGTTGTCGTGGATTAAAGGGCAGACGTAAAATGATATATAAAACAGTTAAGTTACCAGGTGTAAAACCTATACATGCAGCCAGAGGCGTGCGTTACAGAGCCCTCCCTCCACAGTGGCTGGAGGAAGACAGTTCGATGGTGTGGGATATAGGGATATCGTCGCTAGGGATGAGGTTAGGTTGGTCGGGGGGTTGTGGTGTGTGTCCCGCCTTCAACCGATTGAAGTGGACTATGAGTGTAGCCGGGTTATCGTCCGAGCGGATACGGTATACGTTGTTAGGGAGGCTCTGGACGACCGAGAAGGGACCGCTCCATGGGTCGTGGAATTTGCTGGATATGCCTCGGGGAGGGTTTGGGCTGCTGAGCCATACGGTATCCCCAGGCTGGAATGGAGAGCCGTGGCCTTGGCGGTCATATGACCGCGATTGGATGACTTGGGCGTGTCGTAGATGTGTGCGGGCTAAGTGCTGGCATTCCTGCTGGATGTCGATCAGCCGGGAGACGTACGACGGCGGTGAGGAGTACTCGGGTTTCGTAAGTGGTAGGTTGGCATCAAGTGGGAGTTGTAGTTCTCGGCCGTAGGATCTGCTCGATGGAAGAAGGTTCAGCCGGTGGGGGGTAGCTAAAATCTACGCCACTGAGGTCGCGTGTCTCCTTGTCATTGGTCAGGTGTAGGGATTCACGTGTTTTGGAGAAATTAATGGCCCGTACATTTTTTCTCATGAAATCACAGCCAAGGATGGCGTTCCACTTGATATCGGGGGAGACAAAAAGCGGTGGTGGAATTTCCGGCGATTGAGGGTGAAGGGGATTGTATCAGATCCGGAAATCGTGAGGTGGGAGTTATTGGCGGACGACTTGGATTTGGGGAAATTGGTAGAGGATAAGTCGTGAACCACGCAGGATTCGTTCATTGATAATGGAGACGGCTGCACCCGTGTCTATTAGTAAGCTAGACGTCTTACCCAGCATTCTGCCTGTAATAGTGAGCGGTTTAAAACTCGTTGAGAGTTGGGTTAAAACGTTAGTTACCTTTGTTGTGGCCACACGCTCGGGCGTTTCTGCCGAATTTGGAGCAATAGTGGCAGTCCGGGTTTCTAGGAGAAGGGCGCGCGTACCTCGTTGGGGGGATATCGAGTTTTGGGAAGGTATATGTTGTCTGTGGTGGGGTGGGTTTTGAAGGGGGTGGGCCCGTCAGTTGCGGTGTATTGGCGATGGGGTTGGCGAAAGCAAGGTGGAATTGGCATTGGGCTGCTGACGCACAGGCGATGGCCTCCTTAGCATTAGACGAAGGAAATGGGCGAGGTTGGGGTCGCGGATTCCCCGTAGCATCACGCTAAACGTAAACTCTTCATTGCCTTGAAGTCGGAAGGCTTGAAATGAAAGGTGTTTGAGCACGATTTAGAAGTCTCGCATGCACTCCTCGTCTCGCTGGGTGCGATTGAAGAGTTTAACGTAGGCGTCATTGGTGCCCAAACTGAACTAAAACAGCTGTTCTAGGGCTTCCAAATATTGCGATTATGAGGCGAAGGGTGACGGGGAATGGCCGTCTACTTGGTAGACTACTTAAGGGGCCAAGAGTGCGAAGAGGACCAGCTTGCGGTAGGGTTCTGGAACCAATTCGAGGTAGGTACGGACGATAGGGATCCATTGGCCGAAATTGTCGGTCGTTTGAAGGATTGGCGGTTGAAGGAGTTGTGGTGGGAAAGATGCCTGGTAGTCTGGTGTGGCTTTAACTAAGTGGGTGGTTTTTACAGGGCTGAGGGTAATCGAATTGAGTTGGCGCGTGTAGCCTGTGGATTAAATGTCGGGAGGGGAGAATGTTGTCGTTGGAATTGTTCTTCCCTCGAAGGGTTGGGTGTGGAACTCATTCTGATCGTGTTGTTGTTCAGATGGGTGCATTTTGTTAGGGAAGGTATAAGTGCGAGAGGGAGTGTAGGTTAGAAAACGTGGTTACTTTCACGTTTAACACCGCTATCACCAAATGTAATGTCCTCCTAATTTCGAAGATCTGAAGAAAATAGGATTGAGAGTGCACCTTGATACTGAGGCAGAATGAAGCGAACAGGAGGAGAGATTGTGGGGGACGATTTATTATCGATAGGCGAAAAAGATAAGATATTATGTAAGGTCTGATGAGGATTAGAAGCGCTGTCGCGGATTAAAGGGCAGACT